>JARHVA010004140.1:822500-880000 GCA_037957365.1 Torreya grandis
AGACATATCATAATGGGGTTCCCCTCTATTGACATCATAGTGGTTATGGAATAGTGTTAATATCCACTCTTTTACCCATACACATTAGTAGGGTAGTTGGATTACCCTTACTTCTGGTAAATCCACCACTATGTCATCATGCTAGGCTTAACTAGTGTATGGTGTTGTAGATGTTGGTTTGAATTTTATTCCTCTACTTATGTGGTGATCTCTTCTTCCTTTTTATATTCATTATGGACATGATATTTGGGTGACATTGGGTCCACTGAAATGTGGGAGATCCATTTTGGGATTTCTCAAATTTTTGTATTATTTTCCTCCTCTTTTTATTTTTGTTTCTTGCACAATAGCATTATCAAATCAAGAAATTGATCTTGGTATCAAAAAATCATGTAAATAAGAGATATATGTCTCTTCTAGATCATCAAAATATTAATAGTACATTTTAAGAGAAAATAGTGTATATAATTGCAAGATTATAATTTTTTCCCACGTGCTATTTAATAATGGCATTAAGAGGACCATTAGTTTTCATGGATGGGAAATGGAAGGGAAATTGATCTAGGAAGATATGGCTCATCACTTTGACTTGTGACATTTGGGTGTTTCTTAAAATAAAATGTTATTTAGCTAAAATATTCAACATTATCTCTAGCATGTGTGAAAATATATAGGTCTTACCTCCCTTTTTCCATACCACATAGCTCTTACATTGTCTACATTATATAGTGTAAATAAATAGTAGTATATTAACATAAGTTTCCATACTAGTAATTGTTAATGAAGTAATTTTTACTAGACATTATAAATATTTAATAGACACTTTTTGTCATCCCTTTGTATATTAGTATATTCTTGTATTCTTTGTAATAAGTTAATGATACAACGGTAGACTAAGTGTCCATAGACATCACAAATACAACATCTAATATAGATTTTTTTTTACAATTCCAATTTTGGGTTCATTAATCTTGTTTAATAGTTGGGTGGTATTAGATCCACTGACATGTGATCTCTCCATCTACCCATTTCTCTTTCTTTGGGATGATCTAGCTCCTTTTCTTTCTAGTGTTGTTGCTTATGTTCAACTTGGTATTATGATATTATGTTCGATGTTTAAGTTTATATACATATCTTAATAGTTCAATTTTTAAACTTATATTAATACATCACCTTTTTATTATAAACCATTTATATTAAGAGGAGGGCCAATTTTATCTTAGTTTTACTTTTATTAATAAATAAATAATGTGAAACACTTTATTGTGACGTTATTCTCCCTAGCATAAATATTATGTCATATTAGGTTTATTATTTTTCAATATAGGTCATTTTAATCTATATATATGATTAAATATTTATAAAAAAAGAAAATTAAAGATGTAGAAACGTTTTCAAAATGCAATGTGGACATATCTAAATTAAAAATGTGACACATTTGTTAGAAGGTCGTTGTATGTAATATACCAATGAAAATATTTTTAGGTCTAAGAGGTCTTACTTTTCATGGCATAACATCAACACCTTCAACTAACATTGTATCCAAAAAAAATTCCTTTGGATAGTTCTCATGCTTTTAGTTAATTTTGAAATTAGTAAAGCTTTAATTTGTACATTAAGGGAACAAAAAATAGATTCAAATGTTAATTTTTTTATATAAATAAAAAACATGGAAAATACATCATGTGGATCATGTTTTTCCCAAAATAAAAACTATTTAAATGTGATGATTATATTACTAATAAATATATTGTGAATCCATCAATGGAACACGGTTTAGTCCTATCACTAACAAAAGGATGTATGTGATCATTGAAATTTGAAACTAAAAAAATTATGTTATGGTTTTGGCATGTCAATCTCCATAAGTGGATGAATGGTTATGAGGTTTCACTCAAGTAAATTTTGAAATACATTATGAAGAGGCTATGATAGATATATAATTTATCTCCATTGATGAACATAAATGACAATTCGATTAACATGTTGTGAATTGAAATTTGAATCCTAGAATTATAAGATATTGGAGGGTTATTTCTAGACTTTAATTTTATCATGATGATAATTAACCTCGTGTTATTTGACCATAGGAATGTGTTATCAAAATATAGAAAACATTTGAACATAATAGATTAATTGATGTATATAGGTAATATTTATTTTAAATTATCTCCTGATTACTTGTCAACCATATGATTTATTTTTTTTAAAGCATTTTATTCTAACTAATCATGTAGCCATTAATAGGATCATTAGGTTCATGTTTTAATGGTTTAATATGAACATGGGAGGCCTTCTCCCTAGTGTTGACATGGAAATGATTTATAGATTAGTCAACCAAAAGACTATAAAAATGTATTGATTGAAAAATAAGGTCATAAACCATCCCAAGGTATTGTCCTTAATGATCAGAGGAAAAACATTTGCTAGTAGATTATCATTTATTTCATAATCTAAACATGCTACATAAAATGATCTAACATGTTATTCTAGATCAAATTTAAAATCAAATGGTGTAATCTTAGGTGTAAGGTGTAATGAATCATATAGGTAGGGGAAAATGTTATGTAATGATTCTAGAGAATTTTTTGCATGACCTACACTTTTACAACCTTGTGCTATTAGAGAAACCTTCGCTTGAAGATAAAAAAATATTAATTGAGATTTTAATTATAGGGATTTGTATCCATATTAGATAAATTATGAATAGATTGGTTCATAGGATTTTTAGGCCTAAGAGATACAAAATAAAGAATTTTTTATATAGGAATAACCATATCTATTTATAGAATAAATTAAGGTGCCCCCATAGTAGGTATATTCCTTGTAGGCATCACTTGTGTCACCATCTATGTAGATGGATGAATAGAATTAATAATAATAATAATAGTCTAAACACCTAATGTAGGATCTAAGTAAGGCATGTTAGTATCATTCAAATTTTTATCATGTAGTTCCTCAAATGTGGTTTATTTATTTATTTTTGATTCTAAGATAAAACTCATGATAACATCTATGTCCTCCTTAAGAAATCACTATGATCCCTATTCACTATGATCTTAAGAGCATAGTGACTATTCACATAGAGATGGTAGCCTATAGGCATAAATGGAGCAAGATCTATACTCTTATACTAGCTGAGAGAGGAATTTTTAGCTATAGATCTAACAAATCAAATAGGGGATATAATACATGATTGGAGTCCTAGGGAATGCCTAAGTTTTGATCATGTGGTAATGAAGGTAGTTATAATGCATCCTCACCTACATCCTTGATATGCAAATGTAGATTCAAGAAAGGTAAGGGTTAAATATTTATCCATAATAATAGTAAATCCTAGTATTCCTTTTGAAAGTAAAGATCTTGAAGTGTGGGTATGAAAGAATACCTATTCAGGTTTAAAATGATATACATGTTTGAGGGTTTTTGGCCTTCTCTTTAGGATCTTCATGCTTGAATTTTTGATAGGTTGTAGACCTTAGTTGATGGAAAATTTACCATTCACCCCTATGTAAAAGGTATTTTCATTATTATTTTTACTTTTTTAATAGATAAAGTTCTTGTTTCTAAATATTAATGGGACTAGAATAAAAAAATTTATTTAAATCTTGGAATCCCAACTTTAACCCCCATACCAAAATGTTCAATAGATAACCTATATGTATCTGACTACGAAACCTTCCCCTACAGTTTTGGAACAAAGGGGTTTTAAAAGATGTTGGTGATGTTGTTGGAAATTTTTGGTGATCCAAAACTCAAAAGTCTTGGTTGAATAATATTTCAATAACACAAAAATAATAATGTTATCTCTAAGAAGTGATGTTTTATTGCTCAAAAGTGCAGATACAACATATGCCTATCTCTGGGAAGAGATGTCAAATTGGCTTTTCAGGATACATCTATTTCAATACATATTTTGAAGGTATGATGAGGATGTGGAAGGTTACCAATCTTGAGGGAGAGGAATTGGTTTGACTTCCATGATTTACAACATCATAAAATTTAAGAAATTACAATTTTTAGAAACTTACAATTTTTAGACTGCACTACTAAAAATGAAAGTTGGAGTAGTTTAATTTGGTTTTATAGGGTCAAAACCCACTAAGAAAAGTTCCATGCCATCTCATGGAATTATACTCATTTTTCAATTTCCAATTATTTAAATGGGGATTCAAATAGGGCTATGGTGTAAAAGTTATGGCTCTCAAAAGTTTTGCCATTGATTCAGGTAGAAACATTACCTGAAGTGTTTTATTTATCATTCCTCCCTCTTTAAGAAGAAATGGTCTACATTTCATCAGGAGTATTTATCAAGTATTGTATTTGTGTCTTGATCTAATTCTCATCCACTAGAGCAAAACTCTATAGATCAAGCTCACCATTATCTAGTTGTTCTGCTATGACTGAAGTATTCAATAGAGGTGGATGATATGAAATGGATACATCATTTTGCGTCATGGGTTTGAACCTAATGCATACTTGGAATGTATTATGCACTATAGAGATATATAGGGCCTGATTGTTCACTATTTTTTTCTGACCATCAATCTGTGGATTGAAGGTCATGAACTTCCTCAACTTGGTATCCATTCACCTATATTATTGTGTTGATTATGTAGATATGGCTGAAATGTCATCCCTTTTAGATTTGTATGGCTTAACCACAATGAGAATGATTTTCTTTTCACTGATTAGGGTGATAGATGTATAAGGTAGTACTTCTAGTACCCTATAGCATCATGTTCTAAGAGTGAGGGTGATCCTTTAAGTTCTTGATTCATAGATTCCATGTTGATCATAAATGAATGGCTGACCATGGAGTACATCATAAACATCTAGATTGACCACATCATATAAGACCTCATCTTAGAAATGTTTTCTTGCATATAAAAGAAGACACTGGTGGGTGACATGAAGGTTTCTCCCTAGGCTCAACCATCTAATATTTTATATCTTTGGGTGATGCTTCATGGACATATTTAGAATTTTAAAAACATTAACAAAGATTAAATTATTTTAACTCCCACTATTTTAGAATGAAATGTAGAGGCTTACCTTTCACCCATAACTTAGAGTGAAATAACCTTTCCTTGCCATTTAGCCTCTCTTTATGGGTTTGTGATGAACCAATGATAGCATAAGGCTCAACATCTATAATATCTTCTTCATCCTCTTTGACTATAGGGTGTGTATGAGGTGAAGAAGTAGATGTTGAGTATTATGACTCAAAAAGTAGGGACATGATGGCTTGACATTATTATTTGGAGTGAGTTCTAGATTTGAGGTAATCACACCATTTCTTATTCTTACCTTCCTTTTACTTCTAATTCTAGCCTCATGTTTGACCTTCTTTTTCACTTTTTCATTTTGAAAGTTGACTCTTCATATTCATTCTTCCATGCTTCTACTCAACCTCACTGCAAACTTGTATACCTCATCAAGGTTCTCTAAATTTAATAGTTATATTCCCCCTTATATATATCACTATAGTCCACCACAATATTTGAGAACCTTATGTTTGTCACATTCTTAGATGCCCAATCTCATAGATAGGGAATGAAAAATGTCAGTCTTGAATAGACTATTGTTTACCTTGGTGAAGTTGTTGTCACTCTTTATACATATCATCATATACTTCAATGGGCTAGTATTCTTCCTTTACACCTTCTATGAAATCATCCCAAGTAGGTTGCACCTCAAGGCCAATATCATCCATATTGAATCCCTTCTTGTACATTTCCCACTAATTTTTGATGGGCAATGATGTTTTTAAAATAGCAAAAGTGATCTTCTCTTTATCGTTGAATTTATTTATAGAAAAATATGATGAAAATTGATCCAAATGATTTTATACTACATCAACATTGATTTTTCCTTCAAATTTAGGGATATAAAATTTACCCTAAACCTTCAAGGATGTTTGGGCAATGAAAATATGTGGGATTGTAAATGAGGATCCAAAATTTCCCATTGAAATGTATTGGAGAATTTGAGCAAATTATTGTAGCATCTATGCTTGCTATTATTGGAGGGATTAATTCACCATTTACTTAAAGGGATCAGATGTCTTAGTTTTATATATGATTTGAGGTCATTTTAATTGAATAGGTGGATATTTTTCTCTATCTTATATTTTCCACCCAAGCTTCCTGTAGTCTGACCTCATCCTTGAGATCATACACTCTTAAGACAAACTGCTTTGATACCACTAATCAAAAACTTGAATCTTTTGGTTGAAGAATATTTTAAGAACACATAAATAATAATGCTATCTCTAAGAAGAGATATTTTATTTCTCAAAATTATAGATACAACATATGCCTATCTCTAGGAAGAGATGCTTGATTCCTTTTTCAGGCTAGATCTATTTTTATACATATTTTTAAGATAGGAGGAGGATGTGAAAGGTTACCAATATAGAGTTAGATGAATTAATTTGACTTACATGATTTAAAACATTACAAAATTCAAGAAATTACTATTTTTATAAACTTACTATTTCTATATTACACTACTAAAATTGAAATTTAGGACACTTCTATTTGGTTTTTAATGAAAAAAACCCACTGAGTATAGGTATGTGCTGTGTCATAGAATTCCTCTCATTCATCACTTTCCAATGGTTCAAATGGGGATTCAAATAGAGATATGGTACAAAAGTTATGTTTCCTATAATTTTTGTCACCAATTAGGGTTAGACCGTCACCCAAATTATTACCTGAAGTGTTACCTAGATTATTGTCTGAAATGTTGTCTAGATCATTTGGTGTTTATATTCATTAAATATTAAATAGGGGAATTTTATTTATTCATGATTTATTTCCTATGTTGATCTTTCCAAATAACTCCTAACTAAGGTGGAGTTGGTTGTGAGGAATAGAACATGCGTTTAGCCAATAGATTATGAGGGCCTTCCATTTAGATTTCAAAGATGTTTCCTCATAAGACATATTATAAATTATTATCCTAGCATGAAACATAAGAGAATAAATAAGTGGTGTCTAGATGTAGATGTATAGCATATGATTGTGGATGGAAATCTAGATTTAGGGGAAGATGAACCAAAAGTGATTCAAGAAACATTGGTGTAAATTTTAGTCAATGGTGGGGAGTACGTAGCTTTGGACCCTCATGGAAAGGGGAAATTAGGATGAGAATCTCAAAATAATGATTAAATATTAGTGGTGGTTTCTACAAATCACTTAGAAAAAGTATTAAATCCTTGGAGGCTCTTACCCTAATTTTAGGGGATGGATTGATAGTTATTCTAATGATTCAATTACCAGAGGTTGCTTTGGAGTTATCCATCCCCATATTGAAAAATATTGTGGAGGGGACTGGTGAAAGCTAGTGAAATGGTAGAAAATAAGCGGTAAAAAGTAACTTGATTCATTAAATATTTCTCTCAGATCTCAAATAAAAATTTGAAAAAGACTGACTATGCAAAATAGTTTGTTATAGTAGTTTTTTTAATCCAGCTTGTTGGTGACTACTATTTGTTTCTTTCTAGTTGTTGGTGCTAGGGTAATTTTTATGTTTGAGGGTTTAATCCTTAAAATACCTTAGTTTTTGTGGCTAATTTCTATTTAGTTTTAGTCCTTTGACTTATTTGGTTGTATTTTCAGACTTAAAGTGTTATCTAGAGTATTAGGCCCAATTTTTTTGTTGGGGTTCTAAGGTCTGAGGTCCCTAGTTTTTAAAAAAAACCATTTATCCTTAATGAAACAAAAACATCTATGTCCTAAATTTGTTTACTAATTAATTTTTTTATAATTGGAAAGTGTTTCCACTTGTTTAAGATCTACATTATTAAGCTTATCAAGATAAATTTTCAGCATGATATTCCATAGTGTGCTCAACATAATCCTTAATGTTTATTTCAATTTCATGCATTTCATTATTAAAAACATATAAATATACCTCCATATGCTCATTATCAATGTTTGTTTAAAGAAAATAAGTATAATGTAATTCATTAATTTTCACTATTGTAATTAGCACACAAATATGTGATTGAGTCAAACAAATCTAAATATGATCAACTAAAACAACACATTATCTATCATTTTATCATGAAGGTATAGGTGACCTCAACATCTTAGTTGGCATAGAATATATTCATGAAAATAATAGGACAACTAAGCAAAGAATGAAAAATTGTATTCTCTCTTATAACAAGGCCAAATTAAAAATTAGAAATTAAATTTAAACCTTAATTGGAAAAATGAAAAACAAAAACAAAATAAAAATTAAAAAAACTCTAATGTAGAAGGAAATATAGGTATTTCATATTTATATTAATGATTGGGTTCACCAAAATATATTTATTTATTTTTGGATTGATACATGGGAGTTTAGAGGGTCCTAGTGCTTTTAACAAAAACATTCAAAAATAAACTAATTTGGTCTAGATAAGCATATAATCATGTTGAGGCATAGGACCAGACAAACAAAATTGGTTTTTAATAAAACCATATAAAATTTGAAAATTTCCTAACAAATACTAGTATTAACATGCTAGATATGACCAAGATTTACAAAAAAAAATTGAGTTATTACTTCTTACTCTAAAATAACTAAGTCTATCATTTTTCCCTGACTGGGTAGCACATTCTCCATCATAGACAACTATCCCAACCCACCTATACTATCAAACAAAATATATTGATTATTATTATCCTTCTCTCTTTCAATATTTACCAGCTTCCTCTTTTCTATCTCACCTTCAAGTAGTTTGATAGAAAAAGAAACAGCCTTTTCTAAACTTACCTTGGATCCTACCAACACTACTGTTGCTTACTCTTCCACCATGGAGGAACTTTATATGATCCTCATGCCACACTTTTTCATATCCATTTTATGGCCTTGAACCTATCTAGTAAATTCCTAAGCACCCTTCATTATTCAAGCCTTGAAATGGGTTGTAAAAAGTCTTTGATGACCAACATACTTACTCCCTATTTCTTTAAAACATTCATCTTCACCATACAAGATACTTCAACATCTTCCACAAAATACAATAGAGCTAGGAAAAAAATATCAAATTCTCAAAACATAGCCAAAGGTACAAAACCCATGAAATATCTATCAAAAAAAGGCGACATCATAAATGGTCCTAATGGAAGATCTTATAATTCCTCCACCAACTCTAATATATACTCAGGCCTCACAAAAAAATCAATCATTTCTAGAACTTGATCTGTAGCCAACATCATCAAGCATATATTTGATAAAAAGAGTGAAGTCAGGTCTAAGGTTACTCTCACTCTCCTTCTTTACACCAAAAAATCAAGACCCAACACCTATTCTATTACTTTCACCACTTCTATAGAAGGAACCCAAAAAACATTAGACAAATGACTTCTTGATAAAACCCTTTTTATGGCTCTTGGATCATCCAAAGGCTAGAGGCCAACCTATCGATTTCAAGCTAAACTAATCTATCAAACCAAAGCTCCAAATGTTGAGAGTCCACACTAAATAAGAAATTTAATACAACCACCTAGTTGGAATGCCTTGCATTGAAATTGTTTACCAATAAATGCCCATGCCAAAACATGAATAAAAACATAAGGAGCATAGCAAACCATCTTATCACATAATTCTCAAGAAGCCAAATACATCAAAACATCATCCCACATACACAACTCTACATCATCTATAACACCTAAAGGCTGTTGCCACCCAATGAACACTCTGTCTTTGTAGTGTAAAATCAAGATTTAGATTTAATAATGATTTTCCTTTTTTTTACAAAAAAAATTAAGAAGAAAAAAGTAAAAAAACACAAAAAAACCAACCAAAGATATCAACATTATAGATTGATTTTTAAAAAAACAATTATAATATTGATATAACCTGATAAAATTCAATCTACTTAAAAAACCTACAGTCTACCCATGTATTGCTAACATTATCTAACCTTTCGTCCTCACATAGATCTATTGCTTCATTAGCCAAAAAAGCCACAACTTTATTTCTCTCTCTATAATAGTGATTATAATTCCATCCTTTAGAAACTTCCAACTTAGGCCATATGACATCTAGGATATATGTAATCTTCCACAATTTCACCCTCAGGGTAGACAAAGCTAGAATAACCATCTGTGAATCTCGTTTAATTTATAGAAAGGAGATTACACAATTCAAAGCCACATTAACCATTACTACTAGATATATAGATTAATCCTAGTTATTAGTGTCATTTGGAAGCTTAAGGGAAAGGGCTCTAATTAGCAAATTGCTACAGTCTTTTATAACAAACCTTGGCCCTGAGGCACTTGGATTGCTTCTGCAAGATCCATCAAAGTTTAGTTCAAACCATTTCAATTTCAAAGGAATCTAGGTTTCATCCTTCGTATTTTTCATATTTATCTCATCAACTGTTGACTCCTGAATGGGAGAGATTTTAATGAATTTTGAATCAACACACATTTACATATCCCATTATGAAAGAATACCCTTTTTCTAATAAGTTGTAAAGACACTAATTCTAAAATGGAAATTTCTATATCTCATAGGATATAAAAAAGCAATCACTCTCTATCTTCAAAGATACAAGCATTTATTTCTTTCCATATCGACCAAATATGATAGCTAGACTACATCTCTCTATGTTGTATAAGGCATTCTTTACTTTTGCAATAGGCCAAGATCCAAACGCTTTATAAAGAGATTGTGGCTAAGCCCATCTCTAGTTAACCCTATTACAAAACCAAACCTATCACAATAATGTAAAATTAAAATTAAACAATAGATGGTTAGTTGTCTCTTCTTCTTTTTTATAATACTGCATGCAGAAGAGCCAACAAACCCAATTTTTATTAGATGATCTTGTGTCAAAATATTCCCATATACTGCCAGCTAGGTAAACACCCCTGCTTTGTGCAATCCTTCTTTCCTCCAACAAAAGAAACTAGACCATCTTAAGGCATCATATTTGAATTCCACCATTTGATATCCTAATCTAACAAAGTAGATACCTGTCTTAGCACCAATTTAATGAAGTTGATCCTCTTTATTTTAAATAAATATTTTCCTTAATTTAAGATAGGATTCCAAAGAAATAATTTTTTATTTTGGAACTGAAAAATCTTATAAAATTGTATACTTTTGTATCTACTGACAATATTAATGTAAGATAGAACTTGAGTTACATAATCCCTGACCAAACTACCATACTAATTTTCTAAATAAGCTTTTATCTAGATATTTACAAATTATTCTATCAAAGGTCAATGGCCATTCTAGGAGTCTAACCAAAAATCCACCTTAATACCATTATTCATTATCCATGAAACATGTTGCCCTATCACTGATTTGCATTTTAACATAAAATTCCAAATATGAGAGTCTTTGGGAGGATCAATAATAAATATTATTCTTACTAGGGAATTTGACTCTAGGTATTTCACTCTAAGTAGCTTATGTGATAATCTACCTGAATTAGTTATCATTCACCAAACCAATTTAGCTCTTAGAGCTGAATTTTGTAAATAAATATCCTTAATCTTGGCCATCCATTGTATTTTCTTCTACACACATTTTTTCTCGTAAGTGTAATTTTTTTCTCTTCCCCACAACCTTACCATATAAAGTCCATAATTTTATTCTTGAAAATAACAATATGCTCCGGAGGGGAGAGCACAACAGAATAATAGGTAGGAAGAGCACTTAGAAAAACTTTAATTAATATAATTCTCCCTGCTAGAGAAATCCATCTACCTTTCCATAAACTCAAATATGGTTTAAATTTATCTAGCAAATTTTGTCGAATATTTTTGTAGCCTGATCCTTTGAAAAATGGAACCCCTAGATATTTCCTCAAAAGTTTCTCAATCTTAAAACCAAGAATCCTTCTTAAACTATTTTCCACACTTTTTTCATAATCTACAAAGTAGATTTATAACTTACCCTCATTAATTCTTTTCCTCGAAGCTGCTTCATAGTTATACAAAATTCTCTTTATTTCCCTTGCTTCCTATATATATGTTTTACCAAATAGAAAAGTATCATCTATAAATTGATGATGAGTGAGGAATTTGAAGTTATCAACCAATTTAAATTCCTAAAGTCTATCTTGGCCCTGCATCAATTTTACTTCCCTCCCCAAGGCTTCTATCATAATGATGAAAAGGAAGGGAGATAAAGGATCCCATTGCCTCAAACCTATTGAGATGGAGAAGAAACCAGATATGATTTCATTAATAAGCACTAGAAATTTATGATTGGACACACAAATAAAAAACCAGTCACACCATTCTTTAGTAAATAAAAATTAGGGATAATTTTGAAGAGAAAATGGTAATTTTCTAAGTCATAGGATTTTCTAATATCTAGATTTATCATTATACCATTATGATTATTATAAATCAAGTAATGCATTATTTCATGAGCAAAAATAATACCATCTTGAATACTTTAACTTAGAACAAAACCTATATGTCCACCATAGATCATTTTTTTTAGAAGAGGTTTCACTTTTTTAGCAATATCTTTGGAAATGATCTTGTAAATAAGATTGAACAAAGCCACCAGTCTATAATCCATAAAAGGAGTTATGGGATTCTCCTTTAGCAAATAAATAAATAAAAGTGATGTTAATTTTTGGTTTCAATATATTTTTTAATTTTAATTTTTATTAAATTTATACTATGTCCATACCTACTATTTCCTTAAAAGACTAAAAGAAATCCACTAGACAAACATCATTCCCTAGAACTTTATCTATCACCATAGCAAAGACCACATTTATAATTTCTTGTAAAGAAAATGGTGATGCGAGTCTATCATTAATTTCTTGATAAATTAATACTAGTATAACCTGAAGAAAATCTTTTTGAGCATATAAATTTAAAAAATGCTCATCATTCAATAAATTATAAAAAAAAATGACCACTTCCTTCCTGATCACCTATGGTATTCAAATGTCAAACCTTACCCTGATAGTATATGACCTATTCTATTTACTTTTACTGATTGATGAAAAATGATGAATTTCTATCACTTTCTTTTAGACAATTTTCTCTTGATTTTTGTTTCCAATAAATTTCTTTGCAATAAAGAATTTTTTCATACTCACTAGGCATCTTTTTCTCCAAGTTAAAATCAACCACTTCCATACCCATTTGAAAAATATTCTCATTTAGAGAGTTTGAATATAATTCAATTCTCACTTTCTCTTGAAAAATATGCGTAAAGTGATATGTATTCTAAAACATTAACTTTTTTTCAAAAATTTATGTTTTTAGCCATCTACACCATTTTAGAACCTTAAGGAATCAGACAACTTTCCCACCATACTTCTACAAAGTTAAAACGAGAATGATCTCACAACCACATTAATTTAAAATTGAAAGGACATATTTCTAGGGCAGAATCAAAATTAATATAAAGAATATTAGGAAGATGATCAGACCCAAGAAATTGAGAGACACAACAAGCCAATTTTCTATTATCTTGAATCTAATTTAAAGAGGCAAAAAACATTTCTAATCTTTTCAAAATAATTTCCTTTCCCATTCTTTTGTTATTCCAATTAAACCAACCTAAATTTGGAATAATATATTTCATATTATTTTTCTCTAAAAAGGAACCAAAATCTTGACATCCCTGAGAAGCTAAAAAAAAACTTCCTTGTTTATCTTCTTGACTCAAAATGATGTTAAAATCACCTCCCAACACTACTTTATCCTGCTGAAAATTTGTTAGGAGCCTAATATTTCTTCCCATAGAGTCGATTTAGGTCCACTTCCTTGAGAGCCATAAATGTTAACCAACATGAATTATAAATTAGTCTAAAAGCTAAGAATTATAAATCAGTGTGAAAGCTATAAATTTTTCCTACTTACAAGAATTGACCGAATGCTAAAATATCAATTTTAAAAGAAAAGGGAGACTAGATAAATACAAATCCTCTTCACACTCCTTGGGCTTCCACAAGGACCCCTTTCCAACATTTCCCTAAAAATCTCAAACATCCTTCCTCTTCATTTTTATTGAGTTTAGTTTCTTGAAACAAAATTATAACAGGGTTTTCTAAATTTAGAAGGTGCTTAACAAGCCACATTTTGTTAGGGATGTTCAAGCCCCTAACATTCCAAGAGAGAACCTTCATACTGACATAAGGGTGGATTCCATCCCCAACTTTACAACATCTAGAAAACCTTCTAGAGTACCTTGTGTTCCTACTAAAACATCCCCTTTAGTATGCTCTGCTTTCTATTTTTAGCCTAATTTATTTTTCAGGTGCCCATTAGGTTTTAGATTTTTAATTTTAGACTAGAAAATAGTCAAAACTTCTTTAGAATTCAAATCCCCTTATGAATCTTCTTATACCTCTTCTTTTGACTTGATTTCAAAGACTGATCCTTGCTCCTCATCAATAAGAGCCCCCTGGTCTTCCTCCTTAGTCCCTCTCAACTCCTTTTCATTTTCCAAGACCATCTGATTCTTTAGTACCAATGCTCCGATATTTAGTGATTCTTTCTCAAGGAAATCATTATTTTTAATCATTCCGGCTAGGGAAATAATTTGTATAGAACTAACTTTCACTAGCATATCTTTTGTTGGCTTAATTTTATTTGATAAACTAACTCCAGTTGGTTTGTCCTTAGGCCTTTATTCACATTTTATTTCAGAAACTTGAAAAGGAGATTTCCTCCCTTCAGAGATTGCCTTTAGTTTATATTCAGGGCTGAATTTAATAGTCTTGGTTTGAAGGGTGATCCTTTTGACCTTATAATTTTTTTTAATATACCCTAGTTGAAAACAATTGTAACATTTGAAATAAATATTCTCCACATCAACCCTTTGCTGCCACTCTCACCCTGATGTTTTGATAATAACAAACTTAGGAATCTCTTCCTCCAAATTATATTTAACCCTAAACCTATCATAAGTAGCTTGTTCCCATTTCAATGACACATCTTTTTCCACCACTTCTCCCACCAAGCTACCCAAAACCAACAAATAATCATCGCTCTAATATTTCAAAGGAAGCCCATAGAATCTTAACCAAGTGGGATAGCTCTCTTTTATAGATTTTAGAGGATCAAAATTAGGGATTCATTTTTCAATCCAAATACCCAAACCTTCTAAAGACCAGTTTTTCACTTTGAAAATTTCATCTTTATCTTTTGTAGATGAAAATGTAGCTAGAAAAAAACATTTTGGTAGAAAACTTACCTTTATTTCCTTGCCCCATTTCTCTTAAACCTAGAGCTCTGAGGCTCCGACTAACGGCCATTTACCAGCACATTTATAAATTAGGACATACTCTGAAATAGTTTGAATCTTAGAAATAAATTGATTGGAAGACCAATCTAGGGTTTTAGTTGCTCTTTGCTTTGCCCCAAACCCTAGCATTGCCTCCAAACTAGATTCCTTATAGACTAGATTCTCACAGTCTTCTTTCCTAAAAGGGGAATTTTCATGAGATTCTACCTTAACCACTTCCTCTGGAACTTCCATAAAATATTACTCCCTTCAACAACCTTCTAGTCTTGTTAAATTTTGCCTATCTTCTTTCCTTTCCAATATTTACCTAATTTACTTCCACTCTCTTCCTCATTCCACCATTCCTTATCTTCTTCTATCACTACTTCCAAATTCATTTCATTCATTTTTTGCCATGATTTCCCCCTTTTTACCTTTTGCATTCCCCAGTTTTTGATAAGCAACATTGAGCCTCTAAGTCCTTCTACGAGCTTTCTTTTCTCGCCTTGTCAACCCTTTTTCTAATTCTTCTCCGTCACTCCATTCTTTGCCTCTCCACTTGCACCTTCACTCGCTCTCCACCTTCTACCCGCAGCGCCCACTCCCCCCACCCACCCGCCTGCCCCCAATCGACCACCAAAATATATTTGTTGTTTTACACCAGACATATTTAAATAAAGTGAAATTATTCACTAATACAGATTACAAAATAAAATTAAAAAAATCATTATAATCTACTAATTATGCATGATTATATAAAATTAGCCCTAATATCCAACATCAAACAAGAATTGCTCCAGACTCCATTAAAATTACTAAAATTTTGAAGTAATTTTGAAAAATGACTTCTAGTTGGAAATTTGTGAATGTCTAACTTACAATGGCTTAAGAATTTGCTCAATCTGATGTCTATGTGAAGATAATGATTTTAATTTTTCTTGGATGATATTTTTTTCTTCTAATTTATTGTTGGCTTCGATAGATTAGAATCCTCGTCACTATTTTCACTCTCATTATTCTATGGATTCTCCAAGATCAAACCACACTAAAACCTCGTATACAAATATATTTGATGAGTAAGGGGGAATAATATAATGTTCCAAAGTTATTTGATGAGTAGGGGGCGAGGTAATAATGAAGGTGAGAAGGGTGCACTGGATCAACACCTTAGTACGAAGCTCATAGCATGTTTCGCATAAATTCAAACTTAATGATAGTGAAATTGAATTCCTTATATTCTTGTTTAAGATTGCCCAGTTTAACATCATTGATAGTGGAGGTAAACAAGGAGGATTATTAAATTGCCCAAACGAAAACATGATAAAAGAGATAAACATAGTGCAAATCAATAAGACAAAAGACGACATTTGATTGTAGGTAAACAACAGTACATTTTCCAATGACTATCTCTGCCCTGCACAACACCAGGATACGCCATTCAATGCGCAGCAATTATTTTGGCAGCATCCGTTGCGTCGCGATTGCATACGGCGCCGGTGGCGAACTTGTTTCGCTGCACAGTTAAATAATCCAAACATAGGCTACAATATAAAACATATCAGAAAACAAATCTAACAGAATAAAAGACCTATACCAAAGATAGTTTTACTCGACTTGAATTAGCCTTTTGAAGCTGCACACAAAATAAACTCGATTTGAGTTAGTGCTGTGTATTTGGATAAATAATGGATAAAAGATTAAAAAGAAAAACTACATAATTTTTTCATCTTCTTTATATACAAATTTCAAATATAATATTAGTTACCGGAACGTTGATAAACATAGGAAAACGGATGTGCTGCTTCTCTGTCAGGTGTCTGCCATCACCAACGAAGAAGAAGAGCAGCAGAAAAGCTTAAAAAACATATGCGTGGAAACCCATTTTGAGAACCTAGTAGATAAAGATAGGAAAGACATAACTAAAAATATATTTAAAAAGGGTATTGGTAGCCGGACAGGTACATTGGGGGATTCCATCAAATTTGTCTTTGCCGTGTGCATTACGATCTATGCACTGACCCGACAATAAATAAATATTTTATCGAAAATATCTTCATCAAAACCTCGTCACAGAATTGGCATTACTGTTTGAAAAATGAGTGCGGCAATGCAGAAGCTGCTCAGAAGGGGATAGTGGTAACCTGATAGTTACATTGGTGGTTTCCATCAAATTTGTCTTTCCCCTGTATATTATAATCTCTGCACTGATTCCATCAATAAATAAATATTCTTTTTATTAAAGCGCGTGACTGAATTGGCATTGGTGTATTAAAAAGGAGCGCATCAATTGCAGAAGCTGTTTAGAGTTGTTTGTTTCGACGAAATTTTTCTTTAAACTGTACATCATGATTTCTGTCGAAACTGACGCACCAATAAATATAAAATTATCAAAAGTATCCCCATTACAACCACATGCCAGAATTAGTACTCATGCTTGAAAAAGGAGCACGTCAATGGCAGAAGCTGCTTAGATTTGGGTGGTACAGATTTTCAACCAAGTTGTAGGTAGATTATAGTTGATTTTTTAATGCGCCGAGAACCAGAAAACTTCAAATCAAAATATTCGACTGAAATTATGATTACTCCGACTCTCCGTCAATCAAATAATCAGATTAATTTACACAAAGCTTTTAATTTTATTTTCTTCTTAGATTACAGTGACCGCGACAATGCCTAAAATAATGACCGAGCTATGATGATCACAAGTACCAAAAGAAGGGAGATGGAGATGGAGAATCTACGTTGAGACTCATGTATTTATATTAAATTATCATTGCCACAAAGGTGTAAAGATATATTTTCAAAGAGCGAAGCAATATTTTTTATTTTTGGTATATAAAACATTACAATTGCATTATTATATAGATGACTTGATAGGATTATGTTTTTAAAGCAAGTCATTTTTAAAGCAAATTACTTATTAAAAATAAATAATCAAATAAATCATGCAACAAACTAATGGCTTTATTCTTTAACCACCACTTTTATATAAACTTTTTTTGTTATACTAGTTCCACTTTAAAATTGATTATTGGAGAAATTAATTATTTTTTCTAATATTTCCTCTTAATTTCTACCAATAGTTGCTTTAACATTCATGATGCTCAAATTTTATGTTGGGCATTCAAAATTATCCTATGTTAAAGTCCTTGTAAATATGTTTGCCAACTAGTTTTCAAAACTACAAAACTCCAAATGAATTTTGTCACTGTTCACCAACTCTCTGATGAAATGATACCTTGTGTCAATATGCTTACTTCTCTTCTGAAAAGCATGATTCTTTGATAGTGCAATTGTTGATTTGTTGTCACAAAATACTTATCGCGGATTCTCCTATTTATGCAATAAATTTGTCAACACCTTCCACATCCAAATTGCTTGACATCTCACTGACGTTGTTTCCTCATACTATGCTTCAATTGATCAAATTGTCACATTAAATTGTTTCTTTGATGCCAATAAACTACACTTATGCCAAAATGAAACACATATCTGCTAAGTACTCTTCCTATTATCTATGCTACCTATAAAATCAATATCAGTATAGACAATTAAATTTAAATCATTAATTTTAGAATATAATATTTTATATTGTGTGGTTCCTGCAACATATCTCAATATTCTCTTCCCAACTTGCTAGTGTGAGTCTTTTGGTGACTCCATAAATCTTGAAATTTAACAGAGTCCATACATAATACTGGCCTTGCCATTGTGAGATACATCAAACTTCTAATTAGTCTTTTGAACATAGTTGTATTAATAGTGGATCCCTTACCTTCTTTGCTACGTTTTGTTAACTACAATAAATAGAGGTGTTTTGAGACAACGTTAGAGATAATACTTCAATAAATCATCTCAAATTGAGACAAAAAAGTTGTGTATTATCTCTGATATTGTATTCAAATGGGTGTTTCTAATTATTGTCTCTCTAGAGACAATATGTAATACTATTTATTTTGTCTCTTGAAAGGTTATCATATTGTCTCTTGGGAGACAATATAGAATATTGTTTTTCTCTCCATAGACAATATCATTTTTGTCTCACACAAGAAAATATCATTTTAGTCCCAACTATTGTATCTCGAGTGACAAAATGAATATAAAGAATTAAAAATAATAATTTTAATAATAATAAATTTCTTCTAGTGGAAACAACTGATAAATATTGTCAATGACACCAAAATGTCTAATGATTATTATTATAAAAAAAATTTAAAAAAATTGAACAAAATAATCTTGTACCCACATCTTGTGGGTCTATAAGCATTTTATTATATCAGGTGAAAAAAAAAAAAACTTGTCAAAATGACATGAACCCTTTAAATTGGTAGACGAAGGAACATCTCCATATTTTAGCAAAATCCATTCCTCTAACTATATGATTCATCTAGACATTCCATGATCCTCAAGTTTTTTAAATACTATTGCATCAAATTTCCATTTCATTATTTCTCTTATGTGTAATTCAAAAAGATTACTCTTTCTCCTTTGTTGATCCTATTTTAGACTTGTTTCTATCAAATAGATATCTGACATAGAGTTTACAACATTGAAAAGAGCCATGAATTAATAGTACACTCAAAGGTGGACAATGATTCTATTAATATAAAAAAAATTACTAATTCAATTGTTAAACATGTTAATAAGGAACATAAATTGCCATTACCTATATAAATTCTACTATCCCCTTTGAGTGACATCAAGAGAAGCTAGAAAGAAGCTTGTAGCATAGTAATACACACTCTTAAAACTTGAGTGTAATATGGTTTGTAACCATTAGAGTCTAAAGATGATATATTCAACATCCTATAGGTTACAATATTTAAATCTTTGGACACATTTTATATATACTCAAACCAAATACTAGCCAATACAAAATTAAAGAGATTGTATCGATTTCTTATGAGGATGACAAGCTGCTTGTAGTGTAATGATTCTATATACACTATAGAGTTAAGAATTCAAACATCTATCCAATCCAAATTAAACTATGATAATTGAAAACCAATTTGCATATAACAGTAGAAATTTAAGTCATGAATGCAAATATTATTCATTATTGTGAGTATAAATTATACTTACTTTTTTTCCACCAAGGTGTTCAACAACATGCATTAAAGAATGATCAGGATCTAGATTCTAATGAAGGAGAGGAATTTTGGAATAAACATATTGTTTGACTCTCACCTTTATAATGTTGGTGCTGGAACACCTTATCCATGATTATAAATAATAGTCATGGCTATAACAACATTCATGCGATAATTCTAAATTAAAATTCTAGGAATTACCTCAAAAGCCTATGCCATAGCTTTGTAAGTCCATTGTTACACATGCAAATCAAGCTATTGAGATTACTAAATACATTATTTCATTTAAAATATAATATAGCCTCAAATTCTCTAAATATATTTTATGGTCCCACCAGTGTACCTTTTCTACACCCTCAATTGATAAATTATTTTGATTCAATGTTGCCAATATAGCAAGTTCACCTGCACTACCACCAGGAAGAAGCTTTGGATTATTTATCATGTTTCTAGCAACTGAGATTGCATCCTATTTCAAAAAAATGTATAACATGAAAACCAAAATATAATACTAAAAAAGACTAATAGATACAAAAAGTAGCTAACTCTAAAAATTTAAATGAAGTTTATGCATAATGACCATGCACATACCATTCATCTTAAATATACATTTTTCATGTTCTCTTCCTCTTTGTACTCAAGTGGGTAGTCCAATAGAATGACTATTTGGTTTAAAATTTTACACCTCATTTTCCATGATGCTACAACATCCTTATTTATTATAACACCCTTGAGAACATTAGAATCTTCCAATTGGCCTTAGGAACGTTCTCAATTTTTAAAATAAAAATGATATCAACCTCATGCAGACCATTCCCAATTTCAACATTAATAGTTTTAGTTGGATCAATTGTCAAATATTAAAACTCTATTATTTGTATTATAAATCCTTGATGAATTTTGATATATACAACAACAAAAATCTAAAAAATGTAAGGTTATATAAACATAAATTAACATCACACTTATTTATTCCAATCTTATTTACAAACTGATAGGGTTGAAATTATTACATTCCCTTATATTTTGTACAAAAAGTTATAAAAATGTATCTTTAAGATACATTGTTCCAAGTTCCACTGACTAATTTAATATAACACCAACATCTTATCCCCTGATGTAGGAAAATAACCTTATCTAACTGAACAACCACTAGCACAACCCGAATATTTAAGAAAGATAAACCAACTTTATTGTTTGTTTACTTCCTTTTTTGATCATTTAAATGTGTGCATTGTAATTCAATATAAATTTGGTGGCCTTGAAACATTAATAACTTTGAACATGTAACGTGTGTTGATTTACTGATATTCAAAAATTCTCTTCCTAAAGAATTATTCTCTAATAATAGATTTAAATCCATCAGCTTCAACAAGTAAATTATACTAGGCAAGTTCCTCATTTATATTGAGAAATGTCATAGTATGGGCATAAAATTTTTCCCAAACACAACACTTCACAAAGTAAATATGTCAAAGATATAGAATCCTATTCACTAGAACATTGACCTACAAAGAGTCCATATTGTTACCCAGATAATCATCATTGTGGTATCAGTAAGGAAATATTATGATCTGTCATGTTAAAAATTTGAGTTAGAGAAATATATTGTTACCTTCAATTGATCCATCAGATATATGTTCCTCAACTTAAAGAAAAGAGTACTAGGTAAGACTCTTTGATTTATTAGAAGAGATGGGCTTTTATGATTACACTTCAAGGCACTATTTCCCATAAACTACCTATATGAATGATTACATCATGATCTATAGCACTTAATCCCACAAAATACTACCTTCTCTTATACCTACAATAAATGCCAATAAATTCCATCTCTTTAGTTTAGCTAAACTCTATGCTTTATACTTAATATAATTAGATACAAAATAACATACATTTATAAATATATTAAATATAATAATGATCCTATAAACATGAAACAAAAGACCAATATGTAGTGGTCACTTCTAGAAAGCCATGTGAAGACCAAGGAAGTCCTAAATAATGACATTCATTTTGATCAATAATATAGATTTTATTATACTATATCATCTTTATTTCCCTCCATTTTGACCCTATTGAGTATCTTGATTTTTGTTAGTAATACCATTACCTAAAATCTTAGTTGTGTTACTTGTTAATTCATCAGTGGTATATTCCCCTTATCTAAATTTGAAATAGGGAATGTCTTATAGAAACTTAACAACATCAAAAGTCAATAAATAAATTCAAATACTCTAAATTCATTCCATACAATATATTCTTTTATCTTTACCTCTATTAGGTGGTAAGGAAGCACATAAATCCTTGATTTGCATATATATTATTTAGTAATTATCAGTCTAGGTAGTAAATGAGGAACATTTTATCTTTGAAGCTAGAGTACAATACTGAAGCCTATAATTTACAATCCATTAGAATAGCTTGATTTTGAATCAGAATAATAGTGCATCTGTCATAGATACATCATACATATGCCAATAAGTGTTTAAAATTAGAATTTTATGTGAAATAACATATATGTTTAATAGGTTCTTAGTTGTACCTAATTTATGTTAACTACATTATATCATTAGGAATAACCAATTTAAACTTCCTAATAGTTTTAACCTTGCAACCTCAATTTTCCTACCTATGAATAAAAGGTTTATCATTACACCATCATAGCACACATTTATAGTATCACATTTGGTATGGATGACTTGTTTATTATTGTGACTTTTTCTATCAAGGACTGTATTAGTTCAACTAAATAGAAATACTTATACTTCTTAAGATTATGATCTTATAAGTTTGTCTATGTGTGATTCTTTATTCTATATTAACCCAGATTGAACTTGATAAATCTGTACATTAGTAATGCAAATCATGGATGACTATGATCTATGTCTGCTAGGATTCTTATGTAGGGTAATGTGATAAAATTAGTTTGTTTTAGGCTTAGAAAGTCTTGACTTTTACATTAGTATTGTTGTTGGATAAGGGCACATATTTTCATCAATACTCAGGGATGATATTTGTGTCAAAATATTATATGACATCAAGGTAATTTTAAAAAGGAAATTACATAAACAATTCAAGGGTAGAGGAATACAAATAGCCTAGCCAACATATAATTATAAATAAAATGATGACCATGGAATTCATCATGCATTTTTTTTGGCACAAAATAAAATACTGGGACACTATATCATATAACAAATTACATGTAACAAGTTAAAAACTTATACACTAGAACCTATAATGATATATTTGAGTAATGTCTACCTTTGAGTGTCCATTGATGCAATTTTTATTCAATCTCATACAACATTTTTAGAATTGTATTTAGTATTAATGTATATGAAACCCACTAGGCCTAAGGTAATATCCAATTGGACTTGACAACTATAATCGAGATCTAGCATGGATTTATTTTTGAATTTTATCATGCATTACATCTCACCCTCTATTTTTCAAATCAATATACACTACTTTTATTACATTTTTATGATTGTATAATGGTGGCGTACAATATTTATTGGTCCTAAATGATTTATATGCTTTTACCAATCTCTATTTATTAATCTTGATATTTAGTTTCACTTTCCTAACCAATTAAATTTGTAATTTTTTTGAAGACATTTTTTGACCCAAATACCTAGGTTAGAGCGTACATTTTGATTGAAACATTCACAATATTTGTATCCATGTTTAACATTCATTCAGTTCTAAAATTTTCATTATCCTTGGAGGATTTGTATGCATGGACTTAAAATAATTGGAAAACACATGGTGAGTATGAGATCCACACTTGTCTAAGAAGATAATTCATTATGATCTATGATAGTGAAGTAGACTAAGAGACAAGTTCGAGAGGGGATCATGTTTTTTCAAAATGTTGGTCTCTTTATGAATTAATAGAATCTAGTTTTCTAGTGTGTAGAGGAATTAGTATATATGAATTCGTACATGTCTTTGATAGCAAATTCTTAATGCACAAGATTTTGAATTAGTGTAATGGGTGGTTTCTAATTGTTGGCACTAGGCTACTACCTTATTTAGAAATAAAGTATAATTTCAAATGTATAATCTTAAAAATAACATTAACATAATGCTAGCCTTACCATTGTGCCATTGTTGGTTTGGTTTGGTTTGGTACTAGTATTGAGTTAGTCATTGTAGCTTTGATTATGAATTTTTTTGCTATGAGTGAGAAAATATCAAACCATACTACAACATGGTTAATATGTACCACTATAACTATAAGCCTATGAATTGAGTTTATTATCCCAAGTTTTAATAAAGACTACCAAAATAGATACGTCATTATTTTTAAACTATCAGTTCACATTATCATAAAAAAGACAACATAAAAAAACCAATATTAATGCATTCTTGAAGTACTAGTTTATAAATCATATATTTCATTACTCCATCTATCATTCCCCGTCCTTTGTCATCTTGTCTCCCATTTTGAACTACACCTTGCAATATATCATCTTCAACTGCATCTATCAGTTGATCAATAATCCTTTGAGCAATGCTTAACATGTTATGTACTTTATATTAAAAAAAACAAAAAAAATAGGGAAATAACAACCCATAATTAATAATCAAATAAAAATTGTTATGTCTTCCATTGAAGAACTAGAAGAAAATGTGCATGTTGAAGAAGATCCACCATGTTTGCCCCTATTGAAAACTAAGCCCTGCTCATTAAACTATCGAACTAGAGTTTATTGTTGCCTCCCATCCATGTTTTTAGATTCCACATGTAAGACCTATAAGATAACATCAAAAGCACCAACAATAGTTTGAGTCCTCCAATATAATTGAATAGGCTTCTCTAAATCAATGATACCTTTATTAACTAGTATATTTGATTTACAAGAACATCTATGTGGGCATTACTAGTTTGTTATTCGAATTATTGATCATCAATACATGGTTTAATATTTTGATGAAAATACTCATTAGGGACTTTGTTCCTCCCATCCTCTTGTACAATTATCATAAGTGGTGTCTCATTTCGAGTCTTGAATTAGGCAAATTTAGAATCCTTAGAAATCTATCAGTATCAATCAAGTATTCAATATCAAATTTTAGGTATTTATTATTTAAAAGTTTCCCTATAATATTTTTAAGCCCATTAAGGTGAATATAGACCTACAAAGCAACAAGTAAAACTATGAATTCATTAATGAAGTGGGTAGGCACCCTTCTTTTCTATTTAAAATATCAAGGTTTTATTTCTGCCATGAAAGCAAAAAACAAGAGTCTTTATTTATTTTTAGGAACCTATAATTATAATCTAGATATACTTTTAAGAGATAATTTTAGCATACAAACCAACCACTTAAAACCATTTTCCTAGAACATTTAGTAGATGGATAGTCAATTATTTTTAGACTTCTGTAATCCATTCTAGTTAAGAAAACACCATTTCAAGGAAAAATTGTATAGAAAATTATTTTAATTAGATTAAAACTTTTTTATTCATAATTTTTACTCAAATATTTGTTTAATAAAAAAAATATGCACCATGGTTTCTTACTGACTTGAAATATTGATCAACAACAAATGCATGGACATTTTGCACTCAAAACAAGATGACCTTAAAATAACAAATCTATTAGTGCATGTTTTAGGGGAACAATTTAATCCCCACTTATTACTAAGGCTATGTTACAATTCATTATTTCCATCTCATTTATTATCATAGTTGTTTTGAATTGATTTGAAATATAGGAGGACCTCTTAACCACTTGATGTTATCCAAAACTTCAATTTTAAATTCCATTCTAATACCAAATACAAGAGTTTTCATTACATTACTTTATTTAGACTAATTTTTATATTTTGGGTCTTAGTAATTCTATTATATTTATTTATTATCAGTGTAGGATAAACACTTACCCATCCAAATGATATTTTTAAATGGTTTTGGTGCCTTTCCTAGCCCATATCCTAGCCAAACATCTCTTATTAGAAGCTATGGCTATGTTGTTCATAGAAAACTTACACCATAAATCTTTTTCAAACATTATCAAACCATGAAAACTAGGTTACCCAACCAAAAGGTGTCTTAAAAAATCTTATGACTTCTAAATAAAACCAAAGATGGGAGAACAATCAATCATGACGTAGAAAGACCTAAAAATCAAGTCTATGAGATAGGACCCTATCCATTATAGTTTACCTCGATGAAGTCCTTTAGAAAAGTTGGAACTCATAAGAAATTTGCATGGAACATCACCTTTAAATTATCTAATAATATAACTTATAGCCAAAACTATCCCATGATGTTTGACATTTTAGATTCCAAGCCCCCTAACTCTCTTTGGTCTAGTGCATATTGCCCAAGACATTACATATATTTATATTACATTTAGCATTTGACTAAAGAAAGTCTTAATTTTTTTGGCATATGGAAAAGATAGGATTTATTAAACAAACAACATGAGGAATAATAAATAGTGAATGAATACAACACTTCCTAACACATTCAAACTTTACTACCCTTTGATAGCTAATTACCCTAACAATTAATAATGTTATGATTTTTCTTAGAACTCACTACCATGGATTTAAATGAAAGGACAAAATAAAAAGTGATACTTGAATATCTAAAAATCTTATTAGGGTACAACCATCACAAAACTTTTCTTAAGTCAATCATAGTGGCTATTACTCCTAGTTAGTTAAGAAGGGCTTATCGTCCTTCAATTGACTATAATGCATGAAGGGTTTCCTAGAGTCCATGTTATGTGGAACATTTCTTGCCCATGTAAAAAGAGAGAATGGAGAATTATAGTGAACATAATCACATCAATGTCAATTAATGTAAATATGATTTTATTAAAAGAAGTAATGAGGATAGAAGGTACATGGAGAAAATGTGGCCATCGAAGAGATGAAATGCCTTAATTGTGATGAATCACTAATGAATCCATTTTCTAATCATGAATTTAATTTTTTTCCTTATAGATTTGAGGTCCTTTATAACATATGCAATTTTCATGAGCAACCACTGGACATCCTTTTATTTCTTTTAGTTGCCTTGATTAGTGTGAGAGGTTGAAAAATATTTAAATTGGTTTTTTTTATTTCATAGTTAATAAGTAGGAAATAAATTATAGTAATTATAATATTTCATATAATGGTCCATTTTTTGAGCTAGTATTGTAGTATCTATATATCACATGTAATCAAATATTTTCTTCTTTATTTCAATTTTTTGCTTGGTTTGGTCTATATGATATTTTATCCATGTTTCAATTTATTTTTTTTCTTTAATTTTAAGAGTCCCATATTCAATCATTTTCCTATTTTCACCTATGTACACATTCTACTTGCACTAAATCCCATATCATTGGACCTTGTATTATGTTTTTTGAGGTAGCTATGATCTTGTATTGGATATAAGTACAAATGTTTCATGTAGATGTAAAATTCATCTTGAAGTCAAGATTGATCTTATTGAAGGTGTAGTTCTATTGTATACAAGGATAATTTATAACTACATTTATATCCAAGAGCGTTGTTGTGAGTTATCTTGTTAAGTAGACAATATACGTTGGGGTGGATGTTTTCAATTCCTTCAATGCTGAAGTGATTGATGTCAGTAGTTTTTATCTATCATTAGACTAAAAATACTACCCTTATTGGACCCTAAATTTTTCTAATCATAAACTATGATTATTAAATTTCAAAGGTAACTAGGATTTGAGGGTGTTGAACTATGCATATATGTATGAAACACTAGATGTAAATCCCAAAAGCATGAGTAGATGGATAAAAATAAGGTTAAAACCTAAGGGTATAAAATTTGAATAATATATAAGTTAAATTAGTAATGCATGTGTATGTGGATTGGCAAGGATTAGTTTATTCCCAAGATTGGTCATGATATATAAATTCAAAGATATAAAATTTTAATAATATATAAGGTAAATGAAAATAATTTACTAGTGGGCTTCCATAAGGGTTGCCTCACATGCCAAACTAACTTCTACATTAGATGTGACTACGACATGATATTTAAATTAAAATATATTAATTTAAATGCATTAATAATATGCCTTCCTACTGTCTAAAAATAATAATCTAATTTGAATCTAGCAAATGATGGTAAAGTGAGTGAACCTCCAAAAAAATATCTTCTCTTATTCAATTTATATGAAACTTGCATTGATGAAAATATGGGTGTAGAAATCAAAATGAAAATAATGATAGAATTAAGGAAATAATGTTAAATCAATTTGATTTATGGGTAAATATTAGGTTTTTTAAATTTATAATGTTTTTAACCTTTAGGGAATTTGGTGAATTGTGTGTCATTTAATTATTCTTATTTTTGAAAATGTATCAATAAATCTAGCTACATCCTAGCTAGATTCATTCAAGATGCTCTAGGGTGCATACAATACTTGTACCAATGTACTTGGTACAATATATATTGTGTTTTGTTTTCACAACATTAGGTGCACCTCAATAACATAGTCAATCTCTAATGTTATCATGTATTTAACTCTGTAAAATATCTTTTTGAATGCCCATTTTATTCCATTGTGTCATAATTTTATACTTCTCAAAAAAACATAAGATTGTTAATTTGACATGTCCTATCTCAGTTGTGTTTTTTTTGTAATTCATGTAATCATTTTTAGCACAATATAATAAAAAATAAATCCCTGCATTATCATCAAATTCTTGTCTACAATTTATGAGGGTTTTTACATTATATTATGTATTAATTATCATGTCAGTAATCTAAGATTACCTTTGATACACTCTAAAGATTACCATATAGAATTCAACTCATACCACTGCTTATAGTCAATAGACCCTATAAAACTCAATCATATATGAAATCTAATTAAAAAATTCATCATCTATAAATATTAGTTATTCATGTAATATTTTTATATCAAAGTTATTATCTTATCTATCACATAGTCTATTGATTACTCTATAAAATAGATGGGCTAGATACAGGGAGAAAATTATATTATTCTACTTCATTATCTTTTAGTATGGGTTACCTTATAATATCTGTGTTGAATCTAAACTATCCCTATTTTGGATAGGGTAAAATATGACAAGCTCTGTGTACTTTAATGTGAGTTAGTAGTGTCAACATTAACTAGTAGAGGCTCAACATCAAATCTCCTTGACAATATCATATCATTGATTATTTCCTCAGTGATGCTATTGTAAGACCATCTAAGTGTCCCAACTACTTGAATAGCTAAATTTAAAATACACTGTACAAGGCTTGTATAAGTTCTTACATTTGTACTTGATGATTTTTCTCTACCCTTATAATAATTCCTATTGTTAGAATAATCATATTAACTAATGTGACCTCCAGTTCATTGTACATTTGGAGTATTTTATATCCACACTACTCTAATTACTATTTGGAGAAAAAACCCATTATGCTAAGGACAACATTATCTTGACTCATAAATGTAGAATGACTATGCATATTTATTGGTTTTTTTTGCTTGCACACACAACAAAATAACTTTAATAATTCATGAAGGCTAAGTTGTCCTTGCTTTCCACTATGAAATAAAATTTCCTATTGTTATTCTTAGGAATTAAAATAGTTCAAATAAAACCTAAAGTTTTCAAAATGTTGTCCATTATATTACCTCAAAAATCCTTTATTATTTCATACTCTACCCAGCTTTATCAATTTCCATGTTTTAACTTCACACTATGAATAGTCAAACTAAATTTTGAACTTTGTAATTAAAATGTTCAATCAACTTTCAGAATGTCAATTGGAAAGTTAAATTTCATTAACTTGATTTTATGGATATTAGTAGAGTCAAAAATCATGTCTAATTTCCTTTGTAAGACAATAATAACCAAGATATGAAAGATAACATGAATTAGATAGAAAAGATGGTAGAACTAAGGTGAAAACAATTAAATTTGATTTTAGGATCATTGTAGGGAGCCAAAACCAAATCTAATGGTCAACCTCTTCAAAAAAATTTGTTGATGTGTTATACCTTTTCTAACAAATTATGAACTTGGGCTACCCTACTTATTTTTTAGGAACATGTATAAGGTTGTTTGTAATTATCACTGTATCATTTTTTGAAGTGCCACCATTTGTGTAAGGCATGGATTCAAAACACTTATCTTGCTTGTCTATACTATTTATGATTGGTTTTAGTCACACTTAGAGGGTGGTTAATTTATCTTCATCCATCTACAATGGGAGATTAACTTAGCTAGTGCTAAAATGGGAGATTTGGAATAGGGTATGGACATATACAAAATAACAAAACCAATACACAATAAAATTGTGTGAACTGACCTAAACCACATAAATACACTTGAATCATACAAAACATTTAGATTATAAAAGAGTCTCTAAATCATACACCTATAAAGGCATCAAGACAAAGACAAGCTAGGATGAAAGACCAAAAATGGAATGTGGGAGAATGTGATTACATTCACACTATATAATGTACATCACTATGAAAAACCCTAAAATATATATTTTTAGAAGAAGAAACTAAATAAGTTGATGGATTGAATGAAATGGTGAACACAAATGCAAAAGAGATAAAACATACCTCTCAAATAGAATAGATAAGTCCACATCATACTCATAATCAATAAATATGTACACTAAAATTTATGAATGAACAAAAAGTTTCTCAAATAAATGAAGAACTATAATTTTTTGCTAAAGTTTGGTTGAACAATATTTTCCAGAAGTCAAAGTATAATCTTTAGAAAACAAACACCCCTCTCAACTATTGACTAATTTTTTAGAATTGTAGTTCAAAAAATGATGCTTCCCTTTTACCAAAATAAAAATGCATTTAATGAAATAAAGTGAAAATATAAGTTATTTATATTTATATTGGCCCTGTTAAAAGTATGCATATTTATTTTTATCATTTTTCAGTGAGGAAAAATACTAATATATGACATAACAAGTGAATCATGTTGACCATCTTCATCATCCCAATCTCTTATCTATAGGATTTTAGGGTTTTTTCTTGATGAAGTGTAGGAAGGGAAAGAGATTCATTATGTACAATAAGAAAATTATCATGCATCTCCTGACACTGAGTATCAATTGATCCTATGGAGGAGCTTTATTATTCTACTTATTATTACACAAAATAGCTTAGTTGGTTAAATTATCATAACATCTAAAATTAAATATATTTTTTGTGTTATTAGAAACTATAATAAGCTTACATCTTATTCAAATTCAATGATCAATTTATCCCCTCAATCTAACATATGTTGTTGAAGGCTTTTGAAACCATGTAATAAAACATATTTCAGATCTTCCTCTGAAGCTTAGTTTTGAAATTGGTGAACCTACATATACAAGATAACATAATTTATAAGGTAAAATTTATAATGAAATACATGAAACTATAAATATTTCAATTCATTACTCAAAAGTAAGACAAAAATAACAAAACTATTTACTTACCAAGCTACAATGAATGTTATTTTACCCATTATATCCCAATTTATGGGACCCAATGCTTGACAACCTAGATTTTGTTTCCTTTATTGTATCTAAAAGGCATCAATTAGCTCCTTCTCATGAAAATGTCCTATAGTTTGGATTGAAATTTACCTTACTATTGAATTTTTTATCTATAATAAGTTCATCTGATGTTGTTTGGCTTGTAATCCAAGCTGATCAAAAATATGTTAAGTCCTTTATTATCTTCAACCTCAATTTATCGATTTTAGAATGAATATATTTCCATGCATTATCCTTTATAACATCCTTGCTACAACTAGGATTTACAAACTCTCTTATGACATCTTCAAATTATTCATATTTCTTACAATTGTTTTGTCTTCTCCAATCTATGTGGATGGTATTTCCAAATAGGCCTTATACATGATGAAAAATAAATAGGAATAATTTTGACCCTATTTCATTATGAATTTAGAAAAATTGAAACCTCTTTATTTCCCTTTATGCTTACCATAGATACTATTGTAGTCCAAGGGATGGAAGTAGGTTATTATATGGGTATATTAGGGGAAGTGGCATTCATTTTTTCCATGTATAATATTAATATTCATCTATTACGAAGGTATAAAAATTCAAAAAAAAATTTGTAAACTATGAATATACTTTCGTAAGCAATACGTATGAAATAAAAACATTGGACTAACAACTAAATAATAAGTAGTAACGTTTGGACTATAAGTAGTAACGTTATGAGTATTACGAATTTTAAACTAATAAAAATTTGTAAGATATAAAAATTCAAAAGATGCAACCTTCAAAAATATATGTTACTTATGAAAATATTATTTAATTAATGAATATTAATGTATTATGATTGAAAAAATACCTCTTTACATGCAACATGTTCCAATAATATTTTTTCCCATAGTTGAATTTGATTATGTACTTTTTGTCTAGCTTCAAAGTTTTCTAGAGTATTTTGTAGGAGTCTTAATAGTTTATATTGTGATTATATAAGGCTCTATAAGGGAAAATGTTTTGATGTTGTAGGGAAAATTTAGATAGCAACATTTAAGAGCATTTTTGAAGAATGATAAAATCACATAAAATAAAACAAATTAATAGCTAAAAAAGACATGCAAGTTATAAATAACATATAACAACTTCACTAAAAATGAATAAAAGAATATAGAATACTTAATTTAAATTAAGTTTTCATATATCAAACTAAATTACCAATACTAAAATTCAAATAACTTGTATGCATCTTCACAAATTTGTGTTTCCTTCATATAGGTAATGATTGTGTTAAAATTTTATACGTTTAGACTGGGTTTGAGTGTTGTAAATGATCCTCTCCATATAAAAACTAAACATACCCTTCAATCACATTCTAAAATATCACAAGATTTGAAAATAGCAAGAAATAGGGAAACATGTCTATTACAAAAACATATATGCAAGGTATATGTATTGACATTGGAAGAAATATATAACACACCACTCAAAATATATAGAGTATATTCTAGATTCATTTTTATTTACAAATAATATATAAACAATAATATATATATTTTTTAAAAATTTAGTTATGTCATTGCAAGATCCATCTTAAAGTGAACATGATGATGGAACAAAGGCATCATCATCTAACATTACAATTTCCTCATCTAGAGGAATAAGTAAACCATAATTAATATGATCCAAATCTACAAATAAATTAATAACATTATTCTTATGTTATTGATCCCATTCAATTATAAGTAAGTGATAATTAATAAAATCACCATCTTCATGTATTTTATGACCAAAATTTTGTTCTTATCCTTATGAAACTTCAATAAGCTCATCTTTCTTTTCATCTTCATCATATTCATGTTATCAAAATATTTATCTTGGTCATATATTTCTTAAGGTGGATCTTATACCTCTTGAAGTAGATCATGTCCTACTATGTCCCTATCAGGATCTCGCTTGGATCATAATAAATCATAAAGGACCACTTAGGTTGTTTTAAATTTGGATTGAGAAATATCTTATCACATTGAATTGAAAATACCTATGGTTTAGAAGTTTATTCAAACATAGACGTATTTATCATATTGAATACTTTCTCATGCAATAAAATATCTTTATAATTTCCCATTTTAATGAGCCTATACCATTCAATATAAAAAATCATGTTTTTTAAAGAAATGAAATAGAGCTTTATTATGTCTTTCAACACTCAATAATAATAATGTGTATTTATGATTATTTTTTTTATGTGCATATGAATGACATTCCACTTTATATGGTGTTAAAGTTCCACAATCATAATTTTTTCACTTCTCATTAACTTTTGTGGTACAAAAATGATGAACACTAATCCATATTCCTTTGTATCATGTTACCTAAATGCATACACATCAAATAATCAAATTAAAAGATAAAAATGTTAATAAATAATTTTCATTAAATTTATTAGCTTATATATTAACTCCCCAAATTATATATCCTGTAATGAAATCTAGTTGCTATTATGTCACTCATTTCATCCCCTAGGTTGATTCATGTTCAATATTCATCTTCATCCAATGTCATAAGCATCTATCTTGACATTTTATTTTATGGTATGCGGGAAGTTATTAAAAACTATTTTGACCATGTCTATTGAATATATCAACCCATACCTTTTCATCTTCTATTTCATTTGGTTTGTCATAGCTATCCATCCATTATAACATAAAGTTGGAGTTGTATGCAACATATAAATGTAATGACTCCAACGCCTTAGCATATACAAATAAAAATATGTTTTGGTCAATTATGTGATAATTCTTTAAAATATACAACATATGAGGTTGAATAAGAAAATCTACTTCTAAAATTTGATTATACGTTTCATCCTCTTTGAATCTGTTTGACCCTCAAAGTTTCTACCTTCAAAGGATAGAGAAAGTTTATCACCCCATAATTGTGGAGCATGTAGATGCAATTGAGGTAAGTACTCACTGAGATGAATAATGGTCTAAAAAACTATGTATTCCTCTACCATGGACCCTTAATCTCAAGATCTATTCCATACAAAATGTTTTAGGACTTTGATATATATCTCTCTAGAAACCACATTGTCATAAGATGGATAGGTCCACATTGTTAAATCTATTCTATCAGGTGTATAAAGTAGTGATCTTGAGAGTTCAAGAAGTTTTGATGAAAATACATTTGAATATCACATATCAAAAGTGTAGCATTTATCTTATAATATTTTAGTTCATCTTGATGTATATCTTTAGATGATACCCACCTATAGTTATTATTAACAAGCATTAGCATATCAATAGCTATGATATCATCACATTTAAAAATTTAGAACTTTATTAAGACAGTAAGAATGAAATTTATGAAAGGAAAAATGTGAAATTATTGAAGAACAAATGATGGGTTCAAAATACCTTAAATATTTAGATAATTTCTAATTTTTTTTTTTGACATCATGGTTGAAATTGTTATGTATTATTGCAAGAAGCACATACTACACCAATATTGACAAATAATATTGTTAAACTATACATATTAGATTTTATATTATAAAGATATTAAAAATTATAATTATGCTACCAATAAATATAAACATTCATGAAATACTTTGTCAAATTATGATAGGAATGTGTTTTCATTCTAGAGAAATTTGAACCATCACTTATCAATATAGTTTCTAATGTCTCACAAAAATCAGTAGGAATTCTTATGGTTTGGATGTTATCGATCATATATTTTTTTGATCTAATGTAAAATCCCACAGAGCATGATCATATATGTTATTTTCATGAAACTACATGCCTAACATCACATTGGTAAGCTGGAGGTCTTTTCATAATTTTCATCATTGTTTCCATTTAGGTGCTTCCATGAACACTCTGCAATATTTTTTCCAATATGGACCATATACAACATATGACCTATTGGGTACCCTATCCTTTCCTTATTACCATATGCTACTTTCCACTTGAAATAATTCATTCTTTTTGGCCTTCTCCTTTTCCATTAAAATTATTTTTATGATTTAGACAATATCAATACTTTTTTGATAAGAAATGTCTATATTCATTGTAGATAATTTTTTTAACATCCTTTGATTGTTGATACAGAGATTTTTGCCCACATTATGGAAAATAATTTTTACCTTTGGTTTGTATCCCTAAAAATGAGTATGTTTGCCCACAATTTATTTTATGATTGTAACATAAATAGAATAGTTATAAATATACTTGATAAATAAATTAACATAACATGAATATCATCCCGAAACACCATGAATAGTCCAAATAAGTATTGTATGAAACATGAATTTCCTATCATTAATTGGTCTTAACACATCATACATATTTTCTCCCTTCCAGAAATCACAAGTCTCATCAATAAGAGGCTCCATGTATGTGTCCAAATCTTTCACCTAGTATTTTCCTATTAAAAATGTGAATTAAAGTTTATATTGGTTCACATGATTTTACATAATATTAAAAAAAAATATAACATTAAATGGTTTTTATACCTAGTATGATTAAATTTAACATTGCATGTTTCTTCTTCATTGCCATCCAAGGGGGAATATTATTGCATATAAGGAAAAATAACTAAATTAAATATGTTGCTCTAAGATATTCAAAAGCATTAACAACATCCATTGCAAAATAAAGTCTTGCATTCCTTTCCTCATTTCTTAAATGTGGTCATTTTTATTCAATCTCCTTATAATATTTTATATCTACTTTTATACATATGAAAACATCTTGGCTCCTTCCTCTGCATGATAATTCATAAATATTGATAATTCCTCACATTTGAACATCTTTTCTAACCTTGGGATTATCAAAATGTGGTGTGGTACCTTATAGGGGACCTTCTTGGATACTTAATCTCCATTATACAAATTCATGTGACACACTAGGCATTGTTTCAGATTTTCATTATCTCCATAATATAATATATTATCATTTAGACATGCATCATATGTTTCTAAATCCATTTCAAAGTCTTTCATTGCTGAAAATACTTATTTTTCCAAATGAGGCATCTTATTGTCTTTTGGAAGTATATTTTTTGTAAAAATCTTAAATGATACAACACAAGATCTTTATATTAATCAATATACATGATATTTAAAACATGGTACATTGAGAGATAATTTATGAAATTTAAAACATGCCTCAAGTTATCAATAAAGCATGAGTTCATCATTACATGCATAACCTTCAAGTTTTGAAATAACATAAGTGTATCCAATACAGATGTATCTATATTAGGGTAAAAAGGAGTCCTTGCAAGTTGAGTTAGGCACGAGTCAACTACTTCCTCAACATTTGTAGATGTCTTCTAAAATTTTGTTCACTCCATCCTCATTTATCTATGAAGTGGTATCACCAATTTATTTTCCTCGTTCTTCATATTCAGAGTCACTATCATCAATTAAATATGCCCTTTCTTCAACATTTCTATGAGCTTGGACTACTTATTCATACAAATATCATTTGATATAATTAATGGTAAGGCAATATATAAATTACATGTTCATTAATTATAAGTATACATGAGTTTTAGGTACAATACACCTCTTCTATATAAAGTACATACTTCAATTTATGGATACCAATAACTCGACACTTCTTTAATTTTCTATTTTTGGACTTTACACAAGTGTAATATATAATTTCGTTAAAGTGTTCATTTGTTCTCAAAATAGGTATTGGTATTTCTTCATTTGAATATTTAGATGAAGATGCAATTTTCCTGCATGCACCATGGACTATAAATGATAGGTATGTACTTATCAACTCAAGACATATTTATATAGTTTGGCCTTTCGTTATTTCCTAAGAAATATTAATATTAACAAATAGGTTCATTTCCCCATGTGTTATCTTTTAGTTTCATTTTTATGCTCTCTCTATTCCCACTATTAATAACAAGTAAATCTTAGTCTAATCAACTTCTATTAAATCATAGGTTATTATTTTCACTACAATGAAATGTAATGAAACCTTAGTCTACCTCTTTAATCCTTTCAATCATTATAAAATAAATACTAATATTATAAAATACCAATATCTAATGAGAATCACTTTATTAAATAAATACTAGAGGTGCCAAAAAAGAAAATTACTTGATTGCCTATAAGTGTTGTTAAGAAGATAATAGAGTCCTAAAAAGGTAGTAATTGTTATTTGGATAATACCTTTAGAAAATGAAAGAAAAAAATAGGTTAAAAATATTATTTTTATATAGTTTTCTTTCAACCCAAAATACTTGTTCTAAAAAATCCAATAATTAAAATAATTGCGTTCAAATGAATGTCTATTAAACATATAAAAGAGCTAAAAATAAGCAATTATTTTCAATGATATGTTGAAAATTCTTAGGTTATAAAGATGAAGGGACAATTTTACTTTTAAGTTCTAACTTTTTCTCTACCTAATTCTACATGAATGCAATATTCTGTAAAATGTCAACAAAAATGTACTTTTTCTCTACCTAATTTTCTCTACCTAACTTTTTATCTACCGAATTTTACTTTTAAGTTCTAAATTTTTTCTACCTAATTTATATGATGAGTTCATATAAAATTGGGGATGTAATGGAAGTTTTATAGTGTATGTTTTTATATACTTGGGATTCCTATTTTTATAAATGAAGGCTCCTCAATTGATTCCATTTAAGTAATTATCTCCTAAATCATCACCACGATGTATAGCTACCTCCTTGGACAAGCATAGAATGTTTTGAGTAGCATCAGTCTCTACTTAACAATGTTTGCACATTTATTGAGTCTTCACCTACATATTTGGGAACTGAAATCTACAGTTACTGAAACACAATTTTTGGATTCTTATGGGATTATATTTACATTTAGTGTAAAAACTTTAGTTGCTAGCCCCGTTAAAAAAAAACAGACAATAATTATTGAGGCGCAATGTGCCTCTAAAACTCCAAATCATTTATCATTCCTGGTAATAAAAAATATTTGAGAGATATTAGGTTAGAGTTAAACTTCTTGCCTGTATAGTTTCATTGAAAATAAAGATTTCTTGAAAGCTAGCTTTTCTAGATACCTATAAGCAGAATTAATATAATCGGTTATATTTTAAAATAACTTTATATGGTATGCCGAGTTTTTAAGAAGGAAAAACAAGGCCCAAAGAATTAGGAACAATCTGGGATATATGATAGGTCTGCATATGTTTAGTTTATAATATTAAATGTAGTCACTTAGTTTAGGTAAATAGTCTAATTCTTATCAACTATTTATTATACCAGAATAAAGCCACTCATACAATAATCCTATCTCTTTAACTTATCATTTGTATATGGTGCTTAAAATGTAAAACTTGTATGAGCTTAGAAAGCATTGTTTATGTAGCTATACAATTTGAGAATGTTAAAATTCATTTAATATGGAGAGATCAAATTTGGTGAATATTTATAGGCATTTTCGAATTTCAAAATAGAATAAGGTTGTTATTATTATCTAGCATCTTTATTAAATTGATCGCCCATTTAATATATCTATGTCAAGAATAAAACATGTTTGACATTTGTTTTATTGAATTTGTAAAGGAAACCTTTTTGAACAGTTACACCATATAGATCGAATCGATTTCTCCTTGCGTCGTTGTTGCTTATAAAACAGAAAAGATTATTTTTGAAATAGTTTAGGCCTTTAATCAACATAAAAGCATTGAATGGTTTGGGGAAGATATCATATCAGGATAGGTGCTCCCCAGTTCTAAAAATAGGTACAAAGATACTAAAATTTCCAATGCCATTGGAGTTTGTATAGAATTTATAGCTGCTGCCAAATTGACCAAAGGAAGTATTAAACAAAATAAAGGAAAACAATGCAGATAACCTTATCAACGACAATCTGATCAAGGTACACTCTAATATAATACAACTATACAATAATGACAATTAATTGGAACCTTAATAAACTATGTAAAAACTGTAAACTAAAGAGGACTATACGAGCCTTATAAAATAAAAAATGACTTTCATAAACTAAAAATATTTAACTATTGACAATACATTAACAATACAGAAAACCTAAATAAAACTAAACATAGACTGTTGACCATTAATACCTACAATTATATGAATTATCTACTATAATAAAAACTAATGAATATCAGAAATTGACAACTAACCAAACTATCTAGCGACAAAACCCTGTCTAGGATTGAGCAGAATGTGGGCGCTAAAATGGAAGATCAGGTAAAAACAATAGGAATATTTGCTCAAGAACGTCGTAGATTATGACTGCATGAAGTTACAAAGCCTTGAAACCTTATGCAAAATTCATGAGCCCAAGCTAGGAATTACAATGTTTTAACTACGTAGTAAAACAAAAGCATAGAGATATCCACGATCCACTAGGTTGCATGAATATATGATATGATGCCAATTCATGGATGTGTTTTTACTGATCTAACAGAGTTGTTAGCTGAGGCAAGGTACCGTGGAGGGTTTCGTGTTCACCCAGAATGCAAAGTCGCTGATCTAAAAGAGCTCAAAGGCGAGTCTGAATGCCGATTCAAATCTTGAAATTGATATAATGAAAACAGATTGGAAATGTTGAAATCACGAACTGGGTTAGATGCTCAGATGCACAGCAGACACACACAAATGGAAGATCGAGTCAACAAAAAATTAAGAGTAACTAAATTAATAATCTAAGCTAAACTACTATCAAGAGATGACTTCATTAATGGGACAACAGAAAATACATGAGTTGCCCCTGTAAATGACGTAATCTCCCATTATGCTCAGAAATGAATGGTGCTTTGATACCACTGATAACAAATTGAAGAGCTGTTATAAAAAATAATTTAATACATGCAACACAAAGCCAAACTATATAAAAAATAATATTTTTCACTGTATTTTAATTCGATACAATACATTTGGCTATTATATAAGTATCAAGATAACACGATTACTTCCTAATAAATAGGGAGGAAAAATAACAACTTACTCAATAATATGTATGGGTAATATAATATTTTATGAGAATATATTTCCCAATAATAACAAACAAACTAATGTGTTACAATAGATTTACAATATTTAAACTTGTATAATAATTAATAATATTATGAATATTAAATCTTAACAAGTTGAAGCGTTTTTGAGCTTTGAAAATGTAAGAATTATAATGATTTTTTGAATACTATATTTTTCGGTTTACCATTTTTTATGTGTATTTTTATTGGGAATGTTGTTTGAGCCACACCATACTAAGAAAATGTTCCAGAGGTTATAAGCTAACATGTTTAAACAAACATGTGTAGTTCATGTCCATTGCAAGATTTGAACAATTATCAACCTAACAAATGTGGGAACATTGACTATTTAGATATAACCTTGCGAGTAATATGGGTTTAATTGACACTCTTGCGTATGATTCACTCTATTTTTAAAATGTCCATTGGTTCCACCCAATTCAATATTTATCATTAATCATTATCAAATTTATGGTGCCATCAAGATCAAAGTCCACATACTACCAACCACCCACAATAAATGACCACCTCCTATCCAATAAACCAACCAAAAATTGTAGGCATAACCTTGAAGTTCTTAAAGAATATTCCTATGAAAATAGAGTAACCCTACCTTTTTTCCAACACACAAAGCTGGCTATTTTTTTGGTTGTAATCTGACATGAGTATTAAATACTTAAATATTCTAACCTAAATGCTAAAGATATAAAATATATAAGATAACAATAAATATTTCAAATCAATCAATAAACATTAAAAGACAACAATATTAAAATATTACATTAAGTCTTCCTTTTTTAGATATATTTTCACTATGTTTATTATAAATCAATCAATTATGAGTAGGATGGCTTACATGCATTGATGATTCACCTTGTATAAAATTCTTTGGTATTCTTAGCTCTCCTAAATTTGTTCCTTAAATATTTCTTGTTGGAGTACTTGTTACTTGTGAGCTTGGTTGATCACCTTGCACACCTTGTTCTATTGATTCTTCTTCTTCTTTAGGTATAACAACAATAATTATTATATTAATACTTCCATCCTAACCTTCCTCTTAATCAAATTCAACATCTCTGTTGATGATTACATTCTTGGTAATGGGATTATACAACTTTTAATCTTTTGAATGCTCACTATAACCATAAAAGATACATTTTTACCACTCCATGCTTCTTACAAAATTTTATCCTTGACACGCTTTGTAGGACATCTACTTATAATATACTACACATGATACTTCTTCTTAGTATTTATTAGATAAGTGCTTGACCTTCAACATGATTCAAGGCATATCCATGATTGTTCTTAATTTTCTCTCTGCAATGCTATTATGTTATGGTGTGTATTTTCTACTAAATTATTTACTAATTTCATGATACCTACAAAAATCTAGAAATTCATTTGAATTGTATTCATCACCTTTATCTAACTAGAGTACCTTGATGTATTGACCATTTGTTTTTCAACCATTGTTTTTAAATTGTTGAATATTTCAAATGATTCAAACTTCTACTTGAGAAACTATATCCAAGTTTTCATGTTAAAATAATTAATGAATGTTAGAAAATATAAACTTCCTCTTAATGTTAGAATTTATGTAGTTTCACATATATTAGTGTGAACAAGCTCTAATGGTGCCTTTGCTCTATAAGCCACTTCTATTGGAAAACATTTCCTATTGTGATTTGACAAAATACAACTCTCACATGAACTTATTAGATGCTCACTTTTATTATAATGCATATCCTTATTAATTCATTGGTTCCTTTCTGTTATGTAGTAAGATTGATTGTTTTAGTTTTAATGTCAAGGGAAGTATCCCCAATGCTTAAAATAATACTTCGTATTGATAACAAACAATGATAGAACATTATACAAACTAATCTTTCATTGGTTCTTTTACTTTTATCAAAAAGATGGACAATAGTGTGGACATCATGTACTTTTTATATAATCGTCTATTGTATAATAGTAATATCCTTTTTCTTGTCTTGTGATGTTAAAAGGATTCTATTGGTTCATTTTTTCCTTTCCTTTATTTATCATGATTTATCATTTTAGTTTTTTATATGAAGGTTATTAATATCCCCAATGTTTAAGATAATACATAGTATTGATAATGAACAATAGTGGATTATTATACATATTGATGGTTCATTGCTTCCTTTCCTTTATGTACCAACATGGACAATATTATGAATAGACCAATAGTAAAAAATTATATAGACTAATGGTTCATTCCTTTCTTACATTGATGTGGTAGGATAGACAAAAATATGAATAGACTAGGGGTCAAATTTCAAACATTTAAATTTCTTTATAGTATTAAAATAGAATAAAAAGGTATAATGTTCAAATTCCTTTATAGAAAGGTAGAAAGATGTAGAATGTATACATTATTATACAAAAAATGAATATATATATATATATATATATATATATATATATATATATATATATATATATATATATATATATACCACTAATGAATATATGTACAAACTCATTTTTTTTTTTTAAACTAAATACTTGGTCTATGTATACTATTAGAAATAATATAAATGATGTGAGTTTTCACTTATCTAAAAGAAAGTGGATAAAATTCCTTGCAGTCTTGATGGTGTGGCTATATAAATTACAATTTACCCATATACAAAGAGTAAATGCTTAAATGAGTAATTTTAGATGTTGTCTTATGGAGGGAGCATATGTGTTTTTGTCATGATCACTTTCTTATTGTTATTTCACTTTATAATCATGCATTTTCATGGGCACATACAACCTTAGACTTTTATTATGAGTGTATAATACTATGACACACATTAGGGTTCATGAACCCTAATCACATTCCATTACAATCCATATGGACATAAAACTTATATATGGTAATTAATTTTTGAAACTGAACCCTAGTTGGTGGTATATGGTACACAATGTAACTAATGGGGATGTTGAGGTCACTTGAACTATGGTCATCCATGCTAAACATTCAATACTAATAATTTTTTTGGGTTATATTAATTATTATATCCTCTATTATGAGTGTAACCAGATGGAATGTTTAACATGGGCTATCACATTGGTAGTTGAACTCCACATCCCATCTTACTACTTTATTCACTAGTGTTTCTAGGGGCATGCAATTTGAAAATGATGATTTAATATTTTATTTATCATATCTTGCATTAACTCATTATCCCTTCATTGATGAAGCTGACTTATTACATCCTCAATTATTATCTCATATTGAATTCACTAGATAGTTACATTAACAACTAAGGATTTGATAAGTGAGGGCCATCATCTAAGGGATAACATGCCAAAATATTAAATGGAGAGGGAGGGGAATCAGGGTATCCAACAAGAACATGTAAGTCAACTATTAGTGTGACCTCCAAATTCTTGCTAAATGCTCTAAGGGTAGATATATTATCCAACAAGCATCTGGAGGTCACATTATTAGTTGACCTACATGTGCCTACTAGATACTCTAAGGTCAGATCAAGTATCTAAGAGGCACGTAGAGGTTAAGTATCAATGTGACCTCAACACTCTTTTAATATACTTTAAAGGTAGATAGAGTATATAAAATGCATGCATATTTGAACTATATTTGTGACCTCCACGTGACTTTTTGATACTTTAGGGGTCCTTCCCCTCAATCCATTTTATTTGCCTATTAGCCCTCTAATGATGGGCCTGAGTTTTTACACCCTCAATTGTGACCGTAACCAAGAGGAACATTCAATGTTTAATCCAAAATTAAATTAGGTAAAGAGATATATTATTGAGGTGTTACCAACCAGGGTTAACCTCTAATGTGGGATCCTTGTCAAATGCGAGTACATTGACTAGCCATGTTGTTAGCATTTATAGCTTACATTTTTATGTGGATTACTAAATCAGTGAAATTATAACGTTGATAGTTTTGATAACATATTTAAATAACATGTTAATGAAAAAAATGGTTATGGAAAATTCTAGTTAAAAATAAATATTAATATCTCTTGAATGCTAACTTGTTAGTTGTACACCTTTATCCTATTTGAAGAATATACTAGTGATCATATGGCATTACACCATACTTTTCCTATCTATGTAGGAGCCTGTTAACTAATAGTAAAAATGCTAATATGAACACACTGGCTAGTTAAGATGCTCATGTTCAGAGTTTATTTCCATACTAGACATTGACACCATTCTGATTACATCCTACTTTTCTATCACTTTACCTTGGTACATTTTGGCCTAAGTGTTTTATGTAGTTGTTTATGTTCAGAATCCTTGAGAGAGCAACCTAAATAGAAATAGTATTTGAATTTATAGCTAACATGTTTACAAGGCCCACCAAATCAATCTAAGTTAATCACTCACATCAAGGCTAATGTCCATTAACAACAGGTTAAGGCAATAACAATGGTTAAGGAAAATGATAATGGTTCAGGAAAATGATAATGGTTAGGTAAAATTTTAGGGGTGAAAGATAATTAAATGTAAGAATGTAACATTTTATTATGCTTAGAATTAATTATTTAATAAGTGGGATCCATCATTGAAGTATTAAAGAACCAATAGGTTGGATGGAAGGGGAGGGTACATAGAATATCCAACATGCACATGGATTTCAATTATGAGTGTGACCTCCATGTGTGTAATGGATACTATGATTATAGATGGATTATACAATAGGCACGTGGAGGTTAGTTAAAATTGTCACATCCATGTGCATGTTGGATACTCTGAGGGTAGACAAAGTATCCAACAAGCATGTGGAGGATAACTATCTAAATGACCTCCATGTGTTTATTAAATACTCTAAGGGTCCCTCCACTTTGTCCATATTATTGATGCTTAGATTACACTTAGTAAGGAAAATGTCATATTTCCTTATCCAAGTGGAATAATGGAGTCATTTATTTTACTATGGGTAAAAAATGTATTTTGATGCATCTCTAGTTTAGGGGCTAGCTCCCCTTGATGCACCTATATAACTCTTCTAACCTATACATTGTGTATGAAAAGGGAGAAAGAAAGCAACTTAGGAAATAAAATGGTGATGCACCAAATATAAGATGTCCTCTCTATTGACTATAAAAATTACTTAAAGGCAACAAAGGTATCTCAACAGAATCAAAACAAAGACAATTCAGCATCGGTGTTTCATAAGTTAGATTCATAGAATATTCTGATGTTTAGGAGGATGACAAATGATCCTATAAAGAGAAACAAATATATAACTTTTAAGATGTTCATAGACTTAACAAAGAATACTAACAGATACCTACACCATTATATTTTCTACACATTGGTATGTGACCATGGATTGACATGGTAGAAAATGACTTTACTGGTCATTATCAATAATATTCAGACTTAATTCAATAATGCAACATGAAATTGATGAAATCAATTATATATTTGTCTGTAACTATTAATACAATTCTAGATAGAATTTACTCATAACTAGTAGAGGCTACTAAAATGAACTAAGGGAACACATATTTATAGCTTTTTCAAAGGGGTAAGCTAAGGATGTCCAAAGGTGACTTAGATGTGTGTCACTTCGAAGATAAAATTTTTAAAATTTCATTTGAAAGATTTTTTCTTTCTAGTTATGACAATAAGGTCAGGATGTTCTGAACTACATCTTGTCATCAATGTTTCATTAGTTGGAGATCTATTTGAAATGACAACTATTCATTAATGGCTTGTTGGACTACAAAACAATGCAAATTTCATCATGCTAACTTACCTATATTCATCTACTCAAACCTATTTAAGATATTTGACATTTATTTCTTTCATTCTCACTATTTTGTTCAAATCGAGCTTTCTTTCAAACTTGAGCGGTTATTCCCTATGGATGAAATTTGACATCTTGCATGACGTCACTCCTTGGTATTTTCTCAAGCTTATTTTCTTTCTTTGAAAAATAACCCTTTGAAAGGATTGGAAATGACATTAAAGGAAAGTGCCCTTCAAGTCTTTCATTCTATAAATTCCCAAAGGGAGATTGATGCTTTTTGAAAATTGAGGTGGTCCTTATGTCCTTTGGCTTTCTTTTGGTCTATTTCCTTCTCGGCCTTCTTGGAGATGATTTTATCAAAGGGTAATTATCCTTCAAATTTCTTGCAATGGTCCTTTTGGCAGCTAGAAATGACCTTTCAAACTTTATGGAAAGTTTATGTGCCCTTTAAAAAAGTTGAATTTTCGCTTTGGCTTGTTGAAAACATTCCTTCAGCTTTCTTGCAACTGCCCTATTGATTTCCTTTAGATAAAATGTTTGAATGAATTGCTCCTTCTGTATAATGAATTTATTAAAGGGTAAGTTCCCTTTGAGAAGATGAAGAATACCCTTCAGAAAGAGAAAATATGCCTTCAAAAAAATTTCAAGGATGCACTTACCCTTTGGAAGAATGGGAAGGTCCCCTTTAGACAGAAAAGAGCCCTTTGAAATATAGAGAAAGCACCCTTCAGACTTTTGAAAAGTCCATATGCCAAGGCTCATTTCCTCTAGACAAATTGTTTGAAAGATCTATTCTTCCTAAAAACTACTTTCCCAAAAGGGAAAGTGTCCTTTGGAAATGTTGAAAATCCCCTTTCAAAAGGAAGAACATACCCTTCGAAGGGAGAAAAAATGCCTTTCAAAAAAAGCTAGTGTCCCATAGGTTCATCAGCAGAAAAGACTTCAAACCTTTTAGAGTGAAAGACGTTGGATTTCTAAAATTGAAGAATTCAAGTTTGTTGAAGCAAGCAACTAAAAGATGAAATCTTAAAGTATGTAAGTGTTTGCCAAAAACTTGAATTCATCCAATTTCATAAGTTGGGTTTGTGGACCCAACTTACATGGACTAATAAAAATTTATAATCAAAGTCATTTCAAAAACCCAAAATGCACTATCAAGAGTAACTCAGGTTTGGGAACTCAAATAAATTCAACTAGTGAAACTTTAGAAACATAGTCATTTGGAGAACCTGATTAGATCTAAAATTAGTAAAGGAACTTACAAAACCTAATTTGATCTGGGAGGAGTATTTCAATGTTGTGAACTTAAATTACTTCTACTTCATAAAAATTTATAAGAAAAGACTCTCTTGAAACCTGATTAACACTATAACAAGTAAAGACATTTAGAGAACCTAATTAGGTCTATAAAATGTAAAGATACTTCCTAACCCTGATTCAGTCTGACACAAGACAAACAATTAGCTTTTTCTTCTCTACCTTGAAATTTTAGATCCATAGAAATTAATTCATAAGATAAAGGTTTTTCTTGACCAATTTTTTATATAGGGGTACAAAAATTTAATCTACAGGGTTAAATTTGGTCAACACATACCATTGGCCCATTATCCCTTCAATAATTAGACTCACTTTTTACATCCTTGATTACTTTAAGGACTTTACCCTATTAAATTTCTCACTTGACATTACCCTATTCCTTTTTAACATCTACATGGACTCTTGTGCTCATTATTTGATTCCATAAGGGTTAATTGCATTCCTAGGAGCATCCCAAATGAAGCATTTATTATATTGGTTGGTTACCTTTAATGAATTATATTGTCTACATTGTCAAATATCGAATTCCATTTTGCATAATATTAGTTTAGCATCTAATAAAGCCACAAAATTAAAAATTTTAGATGGAGAAGTAATGAAATAAATAATATGTTTTCTAAAGTAATACATTCACCATGGACAATATTATATATTTTTAAACTTGTATTGTATTCTATTTTATGTTTTATAATTTATTGTGTGCAACATTATATATTTTATCATTAAAATTGATAGATAATATTAGTTCAAATATATATTTCTCTTTTGATAACCAAATATGTTATTCCATGTACTAATGTCATGTTTTCAGATCATTCAAAATAACTTATAATGGCATCCATGGTGGTGGTGGAGGAAATAATGTGATGTTTCCATTTTTTTCCATTTTACCTTCATAATGTACTATTGAAATTGTATGTTTTTCACTATCCTACTAGATATTAACTTCTTAGTTTAATACAATGATTGAAAAAGTCTAATATCTTTATTATTTACCTCATAATTTTATAGGTTATGTAAAGAAGAATAAATAACATTGTCAATCACTAGATATAAATGTCATCACTCTAGATACACCCCCTATAGACTAAATTATCATGCCTTGTTTCTCTAGCCATGGTAGACAAAATGAAGAACACTACAGCTCCAATTAAGTATGGTTTATTTTATTACATATTTTAATTGATTAATCATGATATAAAATGTTCACGTATTATTTTTTAGAATCCTTCAATTGATAACTTGTAAATATAATGTGCTTCACTTTTATTCACATATAAATTGCTCACATAATATGGACAATGAATTTCACTTATATACCTTCCATAAATATGCAATGCATATAAACAAATGTTATTTGGTTTTCTTCTCTATACATGAGCATATGACTTTGTTATTGTTAAATTTATCTTTTCATTAGTATAACTTCTCTAATATTATGTCTCTAAAATGGTGTGTATGTTATCTTATTACTGGACTTCATGACTGTTCACGACCTACAACATGGTTATAATCCTATTGAGAGCCTTCACTCATTAGCAACAAAATTGTCTCCAATAAAGTTAGATGGCATAAATGAATGAGGAATAAAGTTGTATATATTTTCATAATTGTCTAATGGATTAAAAGAGATGCCCACCCAAATAATTAAATACATATTAGCTGAAGTAAATGTCATTGATTTGGTAATATTAAAATATTATTTGGTTCTAGATTAATTTATTTAATTTATTTAATTATTTAATCAATTTTAAGTTGTATGAAACACTAACCATTTATTATTATGATTTAAACATGGATATAAACAACCCTTGATGGTTCACAACCAACCTAAGATGTTAATCTTGTTGAACATGGACCTCACTCTCCTTGAGTTGAAAATGTTAGTACCATGAATTGATTGTATTCAAATTTTAAAATTTTTTCTAATGTGATCAATCTTGATTTTAAATTTTAATTGGTTCAGCCTTTTAATATAGAATGTGGAGTGTGATGAGCATGAAAAACCTATGAGAAACTTCTCTGCATTCCTCTAACAAGATTAGTGAAAAAGGAACAATCGGTGAAAGTGTTAATTTTTTAATTAATTTATTATCTATAAATATCCATATTATTATTTCTAATTATAAATTAGCATTATAACTACTACATTAATTTTTTAATGGTAGGGAAGACATAATCACTTCTACTCATAAGAAGAGCAAAAGAATTGGATCGATTAAATTGGCTCTTCAACCTCATTGTCTACACATGGATAACCATCTCCCATGATTAAGCTAATATGGGAGAACATAATATTTGGAGTTTGTGAGTTATTAAAATGGGTATGAAACTTGATAGTGATAACTAATTTTTTATTTTTCCTACAAAGGAAGCTATTATTATCTCGAAGGAAGAAACAAAATCACCTATTTCATCAGAAGATGAGAATGATCTAGATTATGACATTGAAAATGATTCCCATGATACAAGGGTAATTCTTATTTAATATAATTTCACTTTCAATTTTCACCTATAAATTATTTATACCTATTTGATATTTTAAATTATTTCACTTATTTTTCAAGTAAACAGTTGTAATAAAGAGGAGTGCACACCTATTTTGAAGGAGGTCAAGGACTTTGCAAATTTTGAGCTACAAAAGGATTCATAGACAACCTCTCTACATGTACACAGACCTACATAGAAGGAAAATTTAATATGTTGGGCTATGGGAGTGTTTTTCTATTTCATATGAACATAGTTGTGATATTAAGTAATTAATTTTACCTACATAAGAACCTATTATCTTCCCTCATAGGAAGAGAAAAAAATGAAATGAATGACCTTTGTAACCTATTCACATGGATGTGGCCATAGACAAAAGGACATGGTAATATATTGGAATTTACACATGTTTATTTAATTCATATGAAACATTATTATAATATTTATTTTTTATTTTTACCTACATAGACACCCATTATCCTCTCTAATAGTAAGACTAAAATAACAAAACATAGGTAACCTTTGAAGGGAAAGGTACACTATGGGGAATTATGAGTTTTTAAAAGTTATAAAAAAACATGTTTTTAATCTTATTTTTGTTATTTTATATGCATAAGATCATGTTACCATATTTGATCAAGTAAGGGACTTGCATGTTTTATGTGAGCATGAAGACATTGCCAAATTTAAGATGCTACAAGATTTTCATAGTGACATAGCATGATATGCACATTTTACAATGGTAATTATGCCATGTTTATTATATTTTAAGTTTATATGTATATCTTATGAATTTTAAATTGGATATTCTTGTTTAATTTGAACCTTTTGCTGTGTGTAAATTATATTTGAGTATAGGGAACATGGTTACAATATTATTCAAGATTTTGGATATAGGGACTAATTCTATTATATCGAACCATAATGTATTGCATTGTATGAAGGTGGAAATAATTTATGGTTAAAACCATTTATCAATTCACACTGTGCTAAAATGTACATATTACCTCCCATTATAGATCATCATGCACCAAGGAATCTAATCAAGACAGTTTAATGGAATTTGTAGAAACAATTGTATGAGATGCACAAATGCAACATATTTTTTATTAAAAAAATATATATGTTTATGAGTTTGATAATTTGATCCCTAAAGGGTTGGTAGCCATAGAAGAACTCAAGATATACACTTATAAAAAAATTAAAGAGAAAAGGAGGAGGGAGATTATAAGGTCAAGGTAATTTGTGAAATGAAGTGATACATTATGTTTTTCATTATATTCATTTCTTCACTAATACATTCATATATTGTGCTTACACACAAGTTATTAAACTTGATAGGAAAAAGAAACTTCCTCAGCTATAAACTACAAACATAGTTGACCCTAATAAAGTTGATTAACTATAAATACTAATATTCTACTTTATCACATTGGTTTTATCTTATGAGTTAGGTGTCATATCCAAAACATGTTCAAAACTTGAGGCTCTCTTATGTTTTGGTTTCATTTGAGGGTAAGATTTTGGACATCAAATATTCTATTCTAATTACTTTAAAAAATTGAAACATATAAATTTATTTTTACATGCACAACTTTTATACACATCATATTAGAGATACATGTTTAATTTCCTTATGACTGATTTTTAAAATTTTATAGATGATTATTTATTTTGATATGAGATATACATTTGATTTGAATTATTTCTGAGGGAAGACATATAGTTTCCCATAATAAAAATACTTTTAATATAGATTCATTATTTAATTATGATTTGAACTCAAGCCAAATATTGATTTTATATATCTAGTTTTTCAGCAGAAAAAATTTATATTCATCCATACACATAGGGAAAACACTTTTTAGCCTGTCCATTGTAGCATCACCTTGGTTAGTTTAATTATGTCTCCCAACTTGCTTATGATGAAAATAGATCTGCTTGGTAATAATTTCAAAGATGTTATGGTACGTATTATTATCATAGAGGTTGGTAGATTTTTTCTTACCACTACCATTTCATGCTGTATACAATCATGTTATATACAAGAGGTAACAAATTACATTGATATAGAATTTCATTTTTAATTAATTATTAATTTACCAATGCATTTTACATGTTCTATGCCAATTGTCATGTACCATATAAACATGTTATGTGTGCATCAATTATAATGAAACGTGATGGAGATTCATTCATCATGACATATACCAATTACTTGTTATATTCATATTTAAAGGATGAGTGTGCAACTCATCATAAAAATGCATTATTATAAAATAGAATAAAAATAAGAAAGTGATCATGATAAACACCCTTATGCTCCCTAGGACAACATTTGGATTTACACATTTCAACATTTATTCTTGGTATAGAGTCATAAAAACATCATCAAAGCTTTAAGGACATTTATCTACTTTCTTAGAGGTAAAGAAAAATTCATTGCTATTACATTATTTTTAATGGTATACACAAATCAAGTATTTATATTCACTAGTTGTATAACATCCTTTATTACAGCTTGTATAATTCCTTGCATCTTTTGTGTTTGACTAATACCCTATACATTCTATGTAATGGTATATTGTTGTCTATCTTGATATAGAAAGCAATGGATCCAATGTACCATCTATATAATGGTCAACTCTTGTCCATATTATTATAGTTTGTATAATGCCATGCATCTTACTTGTCTTTATCATGCCCTTAAATTCCATGTAATGGTCTAATGTTGTCCATTTTTGGTGTCAATGTAAGTGTTCCACTTACTCATTCAAGTATACTAAAATATATTACTGAAAATAGATCTCTACATTATGATTAATAGTCACTCTCAATAAACCTTAAGGAAAGAAAATGAGCTAGATCTCTATAGTTTGTATAGTGGCCTACATCTTAGTTATCTATATAATAACCTTTAGATTATGTGTAATGGTCCACTCTTACTCATCTTGATACACAAATTAATAGAGCCAATGAAACTTCAATCTATATAATGTTTTACTAATCTACTATTTTCCATCTTATTGTATTTTTTATAATTCCCTAAACCTTGATTGTCTATATAATACTATATACATTATGTGTAATGGTCTATTATTATCCATTTATACATAAATTAAAAGAATTAATAAACCATTAGTTTTTATATGGCATACTATTGTCCACTTTATTATTGTGTGTATAATTCCTTGTATCTTACTTGTTTGAATAATACCCCTTACATTATGTACAATGGTCTATTTTTTTCCATTTTTCTAGAAAACATTTAGGAACCGATGAAGATCCATGCCATTATATGATAATGTTTGTGTTTATTCAATAATGTAAAAAAATAAATATATTAAGAAGGAAACCAATAAAGATGTCAAGAAGAATTTTTTTGGCATTTTGAGTGCATATTGTAATCCCAATAATCAAACTGCAAGTGATATCACTTCATAGGATTAAATGTATGTTTATGTTGTTAGTGTGATATAATTACTAAATATCCATGGTTTTGCTTAAGTGTATCTTCCAAGTAGTCCACTCTGACTCCCCTAAGAATTTTTTTGAAATAGTCCACAAGTCCTGAACAAATTATTTCAAAGGTGGATGATAACTTTCGAGAATATGAACTAAGGAATTTGAAGACCAAGTTGGATGTATGGTAGAAATGGGAAAATTTTAGAAAATAAAGAGAGGAAAATTAGAAGGAAATAATTTAAGTAAATAATACAAACATATCATATTTTAAAAATGAAAATAAGGAGAAAAATCATTTTATTGAAAATGTAAGGAAAGAAATATAGGGTCAGATGTCAATCTAGGATCAAATTGCATCACTGAAAGTATATGAAGCAATGATAAGTGTTAGGGATATTTATTTAGAAGAAGAGAATTATTGGGACATAATACAAAATAAAAAAACTTTATGAAAAAGAGATAAAAGTTTGGATAAAAATTTCAATCGATCTTATGACTTGCCCTACAACAGCTCCCATTACATCCATGCTTCCTACCTTTAACACTAATAATAGTGACCATAATTAATGTGTTTCTCTATTTTGGTTCATCTCACTATAGTTTTTGAATTTTACATGTATATGGTTTGTTTCACATTAGTTGTTAACATTTTAGTTATTCTAGTTTGGTAAATTCACAAAATATGAATATGCATGCCTCATAAGAATGTGTAATTTGAAATTTTTCCTAACATCATGTGTGTTTAATTGGATAAATAAATTATGGATGATTTACTAGCACATGTGATATTTAACATGGATGACTTACATGTAAAGTTATATTTTATTTACATTATCAAATTATCTTTTATCATTATATAAAAAATATAAAAAATGTTAAATCATATTATATCTTATTAGCACTCTTAAAGGACTCAAAAATAAAATAATAAAGCCAAAATTAGGGATTCTAAAAAATATGAAAATTGATACTTTCAATAATATTGTGCTAAGTGATTACATCATTGATACAAGACCCATCCTTGTTAACTTTAGAAAAATGGATTTCTTACCAATGAAATACTTGGTGATGATGAAATTATTATCATCAATTGATATTTTCATCCATTAATATCTTAGTCACTTGAAATAAGACATAAAAATATCACTTGTAATATATAAGTAAAATGGCAAAAGCTTTTAAGAACACAACAAAACATTCATTCATTTATAATACTGATAAAAATTTGACATGATAAGTACTGTCTACAAAGAGAGATCCCTCAATTATTTATTTATACATAGATTATTTTTCTACTTAATACATCCTATTAAATACCCTAATATTATACACAACACATATAATGGAAATACAATAAATAAATAAAAATACTTTCCATAAAATAACACACATGACCTCTCAAGTCCCCATAAAATCTATAATAGAGTTACACTTTGGGATTATCATAATATATAATATGTCATCATTGACCACATCTTATGGCTGTAGTTATAATGATGGTGTATGTTGTTCATCATTTATATTCAAGTCTGACTTACAAAGTGGCAAAAGAGGGTCATTAATAGTGTCTTGTACCTACATAAATGATAAAACCATGTTAGTCCCACTAGATGAAGCACTATGACTACTTGATCTATCACACTTTTCCATTATCTTCACATCTTTTATATATTTGATTTTCACATTAATAAATTAGTGCACAAGTTAATATACCTTGTATGAATTGTGACTAACATCTCATTTCTTACAAAAATCTTACCATACATTTGGTCACATGATAATTTAGAATTGCTTTCAATAATCACATTCTCTACATTTATATAAAAAAGATTCACAAGACCATTTATAAGAGCTATATATTATGAACTGTTGAATGTTATACCATCAATAATTAGAGAATAATTAAAGGTTATCACTTATTTCCTTGAACCATATATATATATATATATATATATATATATATATATATATATATATATATATATATCATGAATTTATTGTATCATAGCAAACAACAATACATAATACATATATTTTATCCATAATCTTATGTAAATAGGAAAATATTTACCAAACATAAGCTTCTTAAAGATTCATATAAACATATTATTATAATTAAAAGAGGTTGTCACACCCTAAAATGTTAATGAACAAAATTTGACTGCATACCATAAAGTTGAACCAATGAATAATATAGCTAATACATTTCCATGATATTTATATTATTAACTTGATAGAGTTACAAATAAAGAGGAAGACCAAGTTTTTTCCAATGCCACTAAGTTAAGAGAAACATAACATATAGAGAGACATATTATTAAGATATCCACCAGCTATGTTAGTCTTTTCATTAACAACAAGAAATTAAACATTATAAACATCCATTGATATCACTATTTAAGGGAATAGTTGAATTATAAAAGATAAATGTGCCTTTCAATACAAAATAGGGTAAGATCCTAAAATCATTCCAAAATAGGTATACCATTAGGGGGTTCAAGTCATCAACAATATAGTTAGTGTTTATTTTCATGAGGGTTTTATTATTAAATTGATTTAGTTATGAAAAAATGAATGCACTAAGCATTTTAAAATCCTATAATAAATATTTACACATGGCCATCCTTCATATTAGGGGAATTATCACTAAAGAATTGAGGATTATTATGTTCATTATTTTATTGACTACTTGAGGCAATTCATTATTATTTAGGCCATAATCATTTATTCAAGACAAAGTCATTATCTACATTATTGAATATATAACCCTTGAGCATAAAATTAATCTTAAATATTCATACCATGATATCAAAGTAGTTAATAATATAGTCAATGTGTCTCCATGATCCTCATATTATTAAATTGTTAAGTGTTTTACAACCCCACAAGAAATAATAATACTAAGTACTAAGTTAATACAAACATAACACATAGATAGAAACATAGTAGTAAGGTATACACCACCTATGTCAATCTTTCCATTAGTAACAATAAATTAATAATTAGAAACATCAATTCATATCACAGTTTAAAGGAATAGATGAGTCATAAAATATAGATACATGTTTAAACATTGAATAGAGTAAGATCCTAAAATCATTCCCAAACAGGTAAACCATTAGGGGATTCAAGTAGTCGCCAATGTAGTTAATGGTTTTCCATGATCCTTATATTATTATCTTGATTTAGTTATCAATAAAATGACTATAAGTGTTTTTTACTCCCGTCCTTAATGGTAGTAAAACTATTACTAAATAACTATGGAGTATTATGTTGACTATATTCTTACTTGATTGAAAGAATTAATGATTAGTGAGGAAACATCCATTTATTGAATGCATAATTTGTTTTATGTATTTATGTAATTACTATATGGTATATAAAATTAATTTAACAAATAATTCATTTAATATTAATTACTATTTGTAACAAAACTCACACTCCTATACTCTACCTCCTACAACATGGAATTAACTATATTGATAATTGATTCAACCCCTAATGGTATTTTTATTTAAAAATGATTATAGGATCTTAACCTATAATGTGTTTAAATGTGCATATGTAGTCTAATAATGAGCTCATGGTTATGATGGTTATAAATATACTTGACTTTATGTACACAAAAGGGGTCAAATTTTATAATATTCAAATTACATTATAGTATAAAGATT
>JARHVA010004140.1:892500-902500 GCA_037957365.1 Torreya grandis
ATTAAAAAAATTCATGGAAACATCTATTGAAGAAATTAACAATGAATAATTTAATGCCATCTGACCTCTAAACAATGAAAGTAATAATAGTTTTGAAACACCCACTTAACAAATTCCACCATTACTAGCACCTCAAAGAATTGTACATAGAAAATACAAGTACTTAATTAAATTTGATGAAAATATTTTAAAACCAATGAATAAAAAAAGTCTAATAACCATTAAAGAAGACTAGGTAAACAAATTTGAGATGCTTTCATTCATAATTTGGAGTATGATAGTCAAAGATGTCAGATATTTATTTCATTGATAAAATTGATTAAGATGAGACCTATAATTTACACATTAGGACCAAAAACATCTAACATGGATGATATAAATGATGAAATTATTTGAAATCTACATTATTAATATCATATTGTATGCCTGAGATCATGCAACAAAGATTTTAATACTACCCGACGTATAATGATAACATGTGCAATAAGTGCTGAAATAATGAAAAATAATTGATTTGAAAAACAAGCCGAACACTTGATATAAATAAAAAAATATTAATGAAAGCAAATTCAAGATGTGAAAGAATTTAGTCTACCTAATACCAATAAACTTTATGTATTCTCTATAAGACATCCATGAAATGATAAGGCTATAGCCAATACTCGTAAGGATTTTCATGCTCAATTTTGGAAAGAGAATACAATAATTTTAGCCAAAGCAAGAGATGTTGTGAAAACAAGAGTTGGTTCTCGTAACCATAAACCACATCCAAAACATTTATTAATAATGAATCAAACATAATTGTACTCTAAATTTTTGAAAAAAATGAACAAATTTCTATTTGTCAAAGATTTATTGAGATGACAAAACCTTTTTATTTTAAAATAAATCACACATTCACCACTTGTTGTAGGTAATATGTTGAGTTTTCAATGTACTATGATGTTTTTCACTATATTAATTGTACTTTGCATACTAAATTTTTTTAGGGGTGTAGCATTTAATTACCACCTAAATTAGCTAGGGAATTTATTCCAACTGTATTCTATAAAAGACTAGATGGGTAATTATTTTACAACAAATCATGTTTAAATGGAAATTGTAGCATATATGGTGCATTACCAAATTTTAAAAAATGTATTAACGAGGAGAATATAAGTGCAATTGGATAGGAGTTATTTGGTTTAAGTAAATATAAATCAATCACTTATCAAGTAAAATATGCTAAATAATCTAAAAGGTGTGAACCTATTACAAAAAATATAGTTATTTCAAAAAAATTGGTCAAATTTATAGAGAAGATTGTTTATGACTATGCAAGGAATGGACACATGGTTAGATGGTTAGTTGAAAATTTAAATATATGAAAGGATACATTCCCACTTGCTTCCATTACTTTAGTACTTGATTTTGCACAAATGTTAGACATTTAAATCCTAAATGGAAGTTTATTCATAATATTACAACTCATCATAAGTTACCATATTCATGCATATAACATTCATGCATGCATTTGATAGTATAGATAAATAACATAAAATATTAAGGGAATAACATTTCTATACTAGAAATGATATATCAAATTTCTTAGATTATGTGTAAGTTTTTTTTTATAAGTTATATGAATAGTTAAGTCAAAAGAACATTACTTTCAATCAGCATTACATTTGGCTAGATAATTTCACATCGCAATTCGAAAATACATGGATGTTTTATTGGTTGAGTAGGATATATGTTACCACATGTGTAGAACACATTTAGTGTTTTTCCAAGGTAGCTATGGAAAAGGGGAACATGATGGTGCTAGAGCATGTGTAAAAATAGTTATTTCAAAGGAGGAGTTGAAATTTTAAGAGGGTGTTCATTTGGCATATGAAAAAAATACAATTGAATGCTGTAATGAGAAAATGTGTCATGGTGATCAGCTAAATTATATTATTCATAGACACTTTTGGTTAATAGAAGAAGAACACTTAGAAAATTATGAGGATTGTATGACTCTATTGGGTTCAAGTGACCTCCACTTATTTCATACCTCAAATGTAATTTCTTTGAATGTGTGTATGAGACACCTAACATGTTTTTATTTTGCATGTGTTGATGATTTTAGGAATGAGTGTGAGTCACAAGAGTGGGTGGATTATTAGAGTTTCAAACCTATAATTCCAATCAACACATATCATGTTCCAACAATATTTTAATTTAGATATATGACATCATCAGATGACTTTGACCATGTATCTGATCTAGTGCAACCAGGTAGAATATTTTTCATTATGTATAATTTATTCTCATTATTTATATATCTTAATAGTGTCATTAAAAATGACTTTTTGATATACAAGGAATGTTTTTATAGTTGTTGTAGATGAAGATAATGAATAAGGCATTGATTACTACTTGTGTCAATGTGTAGAGAGAAAGAAGAAATTGACTTCCCCAGTTACTGATGGAGAAAACATTAACTATCTTACGAGGTCAATGGTAGACACTTGAACTTGGTTTTGATGATATCCTATAAAAAATTTAGATCAATGGTTGTTTGAAGAGTTTGAAATGCACAAGAAGATACTACACTATTCAAATTTGATTTTTGTAATAGATATTCATTTAAAAAAGTATCATGAGAGGATATTAAATAGGAAACTATGAAAAATTTGGGAGTCAGATCATGAAGCTACTCTTGATACTATCAAGGTTAGAGCCGATCTTAGTGGTTCATTGGATTAAATATGAAGGTAAGCTAACTTTTCAATTGTAGATGTAATCAATTTTACCAGATATCTTTTATTTTGTAGTTAGTATATATATAAATTTCATTTTCAATTTCTTACTAACAATTTTTTGAAGGTCAGTGGTGCTAGATAAGCTTCCACCTTCACACTATTGGCACTATCAGTAAAGAATTTTATATTCTTGTAGCTAAGATAAGCACATATTTTATGCATTTTTGCTACAAGGTGTGATTATTTTGATTAAGGAGGTATACAAGGGATCTAACAGTTTATGGAAATGACTCACCATTTTTATTTTATGCTTATTTGAACTTAGGATAAAAATTGCACTTTTCTTGTATTAGGAAGGGTGTTATTGAGGCCAAAATGTGGGGTGTGTTTGTCAATTGGACCTAGAAAAAGGCCAATAAACTAATATTATATATTATCCACCCCACTTGGACATGTTGTCATTCTATGTTTTCACTCATAAAGCATCAGAACTAGAGTTTTGTAACCACAATTTCAACTTTGACAACATTTATTGTTAGTGTTTTCACTCTTTAGAATGGTAGTTAAAATGCACTTTTAGGTGGATTCAAACATCATGGTAGTATAATAGTATATAATTTTCTTATATAGATGTGACCAAAGTTATATATTCATAGGTGGAGGTCTTGAAGGTAGAAATTCTAGTTTGAACTCAAGAAGTTGCTTCTTCATTTATAAAAAAATGAATTTTTAGACGCATCACTATAACTTATCTAATAGGTTGATCTCAAATATTCCACTCAAGTGATTTTGGATATGATTAGAGGGATTAAGTAAGTACATGAAGGATCTGATGGTTTATGGAAATGCCTTGAATTTTTTATATTATGCATGTTTAAACTTAGGCTAAAAAATTGCATTTTTCTTGTATTGAGAAGGGTGTTCTTGAGGCCAGAATGGGTGGTGGGTCTGTTGATTGGATCTAATTAGAGGCCAAAAACCTAGTAATAGAGGTTATATACCACCTTATATGTGTTTTTCATGTTATTTTCTACCCATGAAGCATTGTAACTAGAGTTTTATAACCACACTTCAACTTTGATAACATTTATTGTCAGTGTTTTCGCTGTCCAAAATGGTAGTGAAAATACACATTTGGGTGGATTCAAACACCATGGTGGCACAATAACATGCAATTTATGTATATAAATATTAATAAAGTACTAGAGTCAAAGGTGGAGGTCTAGGAGGTAGAAATTCTAGTTGGAGCTTGAGAAGTTGCTTGTTCACTAAAAAAACCTAAATTTTTGGACCCCATCATTGCGACTTGTCTAACAGATTGATCTCAAATATTATACATGATAAATTAAGGATATGATTATATGTATTAAGGATTTATTTAAATTATTTTATAGTTTTTATAAATGAATTACATTTTTTAATGCATGTTTTAACATAGGCTAAAAATTTGCATTTTTTTGTATTGGAAAGGGTGTTCTTAAGGCTAGAATTAGTGGTGGGTTTGTTGATATGGCCTGATGGGAGTATAAGAACACATTAATAGAGACTATTCACACCCTTAAACATGTTTTAAGTGTCAATTTTCACCCATGAAGCATCAAAACTAGTGTTCTACAACCACAACTCCAACTTTGACAACATTTGTTGTCAGTGTTTTCATTCTCTGGAATGATAGTGAAAATGTAATTTTAGGTGGATTAAAAAATCATGGAAATGCAATAAAATTTAATTTACCTATCTATATGTGACTTAATTTATTTATTAATAGTTGGAGATATTGATGGTGGAAATGCCAGTTTGATCTCAAAAAGTTGCTTGTTCACTTATACAAACTTGCATTTTTGGATACCCCACTACGTGTCTAATGGATTGATCTCAATGCTTCCACTAGAGTGATATTTGGTTTTATTATAGGTATTAATTAATTATTTAAAATATATAATTGTTCATGTAAATGATTTACATTTTTTAATGTGTATTTGAACCTGGGCTAAAAAATTACATTTTTCTTGTATTAGGAAGGGTGTTCTTGAGGCCAAAATGGGTGGTGGGTTTGTTAATTAGGCATGAAGAGAGGTAAACAAATTTTTAATATCTATTATACATGGACCTAAGATGTTTTTATGGTGTTTTTTTTCACTCATGAAGCATCATAACCAATGTTTTACAACCACAACTTCAACTTTGACAACATTGACAACATAAACTATAGACATAAAAAATTAAAGAGTAATTTATCTATTGAAATTTTTACCAATTTAAAATTTTTATAAATTTGGCAAATTTGACAACTTTGAGTATCTTTAAAACTTTGACAACTTTGAAAATTTTGACAACTTTGACATCTTTGACAATTTTGACAACTTTGATCTATTTAAATATTGACCTATTAGGTGTCATTTATTAATTGAGTAATTTAAATATTAAACTATTGAAAACATTGACAACTTTTAAAAGTTTTACATTTTTTACAACTTTGACAACTTTGACAATTTTGACAACTCTGACAACTTTGACAACTTTGACAATATTAAAATTTTTGAAAACTTTGACAAATTTGAACTATTAAAATATTATGTTTCAATATTTTATTTAAATATTTACCTATTTATAACTTTTAAAACTTTGAAAACTTTGACAATTTTGACAAGTTTGCCAATTTTGATAACTTTGACAATGACAACTTTGACATCTTTGACAATTTTTAAAACATTGGAAACTTTGACCTACTGAAATATTGACATGTTAGGTGGAATTTAGTAATATAAATATTGACCTATTTACATTTTAACATCTGAAACAAAGAAACCTACTCTATACCTTCTTTTAGGTTAACAGTCAGTTTTGGTTTTGTAACCTCACATTCCATTTAAGGTAAATGGTAAAGTGTATGAGTACTTAATTTTTCCTTGTATTGAGTTATATGGATAATGTGGAGATGAAATATGTATGAATATTTATAGTTTAATATTTTTATAACATACATATGTATAATATTTTGTAAGTTTTACTTTGATCATAGTTCTTTCACAATTAAAGTTTGGAGTCCTAAACTCAGAATTCTATATATTGTAATATTTATATTGAATATTTTATTTTATTTAAAAAGTGATATATAAGGGTTTATAATGGTTTTATAAGGTGGTGATAAACTTATTTTCATTTATAGAGTCATTTGATGTTGAAAAATTGAGAGACACTGCATACCCCTGTTTCAAACATACAAAATACAATGTTGAATGACTGAGATTTATTTTTTGCAAATGTAGTGAGGGTTGTGAGAACTTTATCATTGAATTATAAAGTTTTAATAATGTTATATATACCTAATCCAAGAATTATATCATCTTTAAAGTCCTAGTTGGACATTATATGCAATTATTTTCAGTCTCAGCCTATACAATTGCTATATACCCTAACTTTTAGGGTTTTGACCATAGGAATAGATTAAACCCTTCAAAATTGTTTAAAATTTGGAATATAGTTTCTATTAATGTATATTAATTTAATAAATTTATTTAATACTTGTACTTTTGATATTCTATACTGTAGTACCTTGTAGGTAGTCAACTAGCATAAGAGACCTACTAAGAAAGAGGCTAAAGAAGAAAGTTAGACTTAGGTGAAGAGTTGAGGAGAAACATTGATTTAAACTTAGGATTGCTGAAAAGCGTGGTCAAATATAGCTTTTTTTTGGTTAAATTATCTCCATAATGGTCAAACTTTGGAGTTTTGTGCATTTAGAGGGCTAATTGGAGTGTCAAGTAAGCTTAGAGGTACTAGATTTTGTAAAGGAACCTAAACAAATATCTTTTTCAAGGTAACGAAATGAAAAAGGGTTCTAAAAAACATAATTATTTTTTCTTTAAGATTATATATATGGAACAAAACATGGGGTTTTCCCTAAAATAGGGCTACAAGTAAAGACAAAGGCTAAAGAGATAAATCTGAGAAAAGATAAAAGAGAGAGGGGTTTAAAAGTTTTAATTATGTTGTATGATGAATATAAGGAGTTATGATATAATAGATAAGTGAATACAAAATATTAGATAAAAATACCTTTGATCAAGATCCTGAACACTTGTAAGATGTTTTGAAAGCTTTGAATCAAAGCTATACAAGAAGTAGGTACAAAGTGAAGAAGGTCATCCAACCTATGTGTTAAGAGTGTTATTAGTCATTTCCAATATAGAAAAATATGTTTTAAAACTTTAATTTAAAAAATTATGTAAGATTTGAGATTTATATCATTAAAAATAATAATTTTGTAATCCTCATTTATGTATATACAACATTAAATACAAGATATGACATATATAATAATTTAGAAGATCAAAATAACATTGTAAAATAACACATAATGAAATAAAAATTGAATATAAATTAGATAGATCAAGCCATGATAGGCATACAATATAGGAACATACATACCTAATGTTAATAATATATGGATTGGGTCATTATAGCCATATTAAAAGCTACATCTACCAACATAATATGTAATATTGGATTAATGTCATATGCATATATATAATGCTAAAAATGCATAAATTTCCATATAGGAATAAAAAATGGTACATCTCATGTGTAAAACATCCTATTCATCAAATATCATGCCTGTGTTTGCCTTCTTAAAATAAGACTCTCCATTGGATGCCCTACTAGTAGATGGAGACCCCTCTAATGCCTTGGATTGCTCCAATGTCTAACTATGATTCATGGGCTCATAGATAGTTTGTAGATAAGCATGTTCAAATACAATAATTATTATGCAATTAACATAAAATACATTAAAATAGTTGTTATTAAATTAATTTTAAACTACAATTAAGTATCCTTTAAACATGTGCACTTATTAAAAGTTCATGATTTGCTCAATCTATATCTCATGCTCAATCAAGTTAATTGTAGGATTAGATGTCTGAATAGGTGTCTCAAATATGAGAACATCATAATTTTCCCCACGTACCATCTGACTCAGATTATCAACTATCATAGGATAATCCTGCATACACAATACATAAACATAATATATATTTTCCCCAAGTCCACATGTATTAAAATTATTAAAACATGTCTATTTTTACAATTCAAAACTATAAGAACTAACATACACCTTTGTCAGTGACTATACAGATGATATTTTAGAAATAATGCTTATGTCTATCTCATTTTATAGAGAGGGAGGAATGTCAATACCAACCATAAATTATTCATGTAAACAAGGTCTCACATAGTTTTCTACAAAGTACATGTCAAATATTATATATGGAAACCAAAACAATCAATAGAAGAATTTTTACTTATAAAATATATGTCTATATAATTACATGAATGCAAAGATAAATTATAGGAAAGAAGAATACAATCATGTGTGCATGAAAATACACTTAGATTTGAAATTATAAGACATCTATTGGAGTGTTATAGAAGCATCCTTGTAAAAAAACCAAAATCAAAGGATTAAAACTATGAAAGGTAATATATAATATACTAATTTATCTTTTTTGAAATAGATAGATATAAATATACTTGGGTCAAGATCTTCAATTTATGCTATATTATATGTTGATATATATTATATGTTTATTTATTACTTGTCTAAAAATAAGGGTTTAACTTATCTCTGGACCCTAGTAACTAATTCCTTTTGGATAAATTTTAAACAATAACTTAGAGTATTTAGGCATATTTCAAATTGTGTTTTAAAAATGTGGGCCTACATTTGATGGAGTAGAGTGATGAAGTATGATTACTTTCTTAGGAAAATAAATAAATTAGTGACTAATGATTTGGCCACACTATATATAATAGAGATACTCTAGATTGTGTAGGTGGAGATTGTTATCTCATCAAGTAAATTCCTTTGTTTGAACTATTAACCAACTAAGATGTGTCGTGTAGAACATTTTAATTTTCCAACAAGTCCCTTGAGAGTGGACTATCACTTTAAAGGTTGTGATTAGGATACTAGGCTTGTCAATTAATGGTAGGGTTGTGGCCTTGATAGAGGATTGTGATAGATGTAAGGCTGTTAATTAGGTGTAATACTTTGATGTATGAGCACATGACACATGTAATCATCATGGGCTAAGTGTATGAACGTATGACCCCTTACTAGTGAGGGTTAGAGATTGGGCTAATTGGGGCTATTAGGGCTTCTAGTTGGATAGGTATGCCACCATTGAGAGACTTTCCATGAATGGTGGACACACTGACAATGATATATTTAGTAGATACATTATATTAGGGTATTTTAAGATAGTTTGTGAATGAGGTGGACACTCTACTACCATCATGGGTAAATTTGGGAGATCACTAAGTGGATGAGTACATTTAGAAAAATATATTGTGTCTAGGTTACAAATATGGTAAGATGCCAACATTAAGTACAACCACCACCATAATATGTAGATACTTATATGTAAAAATAAGCATAGGATAGAGGGTGAGGAGATGAAATTAAGGTGAAAATAAGTGTGAGCAAACACATGTTATAGAAGAACCAACAATATAGGAGGAGAATGCTAAGATGAGGTCTAATTAGGAATTATACCTAGACTAACATGAAATTACCCAAATAAAGTAGTGAGTTAATTTATTTTCAATTACTTTCTATTTTACTTTGTAATTTATTACTCATTTATTATTTCTTTATGTGATGAGAGATCTAATGTGTTTTTTTGTTATATGGTTTTAGACTGAATCACTTAGTGGTGGAACATGATCAAAGAAGTTTTGGTTATGATTTTTTAGGTGAGGATTATTTGAGCATTGATAATATTTTGGTGGATGCGGTTCTCCATGTGTGAATAAGCAAGCATACATATATGGAGTTCCCTCATAATAAGAGGGAGATAGTTGTCCTAGAGGAAAATGTGTCTTGTTTAGAGTCTCAGGTGAAGATTCTCATTGAGATTTTTAGGGCTAGGGAAATTTAAGCTCCATTTAGCCAAAAAAATAGTGGGAGGTACATCACCCATGTAGGTATAAGCAAAAGACACAAAATTAGAGAAATCTTATCCCACATCACTCATCAACACATATATGTAAATAACTATACTCATAACAAATACAAAGAGCAAAACATATATGTAAATAGATTTTACCTCTATATATGTAAATGGTGTTATCCTAATAGAGGTAGATGTAGTCATGGATGGCCCAATAGTTGGATCTGAATATGAAAACAATGATTATGATAAATTGAATGTTGTAAATGCTGGCTATGATGATGAAGGAACCGTCACCACTTGCAACATAAAAAATGACAT
>JARHVA010004140.1:910000-920000 GCA_037957365.1 Torreya grandis
CTTAAGTCTTGTCTACATGGGTGTTGCAATATGCTTACAAACAATCATCCATAATTTATTGATCATTTTCTTAGAATATTTATCTTGAGACAAATATGTGATGTTCCTTTTGCTATGTTGGAGACTAAAGTTAATTTCTCCACTCCTCATGCATGCAGCAGTTAACTATCAGTTAGTTAACAAATAGTCGGTTAAACTGTTAGAGTTACAGTTTACATGTAAAGACTAAAATTAGTCTTTGGTTTGTTTTTCTAATAATTGTTTGTTCTCAAATCTATTTAAAGACGCCTTGGGTGCATCATTGCAAGCAAGGAAAATTGAAGATCAATAAAATCTTGTTTCCTAGAATTGTTGTAGCAATCTGTTTTGTCTTTTTGTTTTTGTGTGTTCTATTTGTTTCTTATATGTTTTTATTTTCTAACATGCTATACATTCAGACCAATACGATAGTGTAATAGCCAAAGATCTTTAATGTCAAACAATTACTTAAGGAATTTTTTTTTGCAACAATCATCTTCACTAAGCTGCCCATAATGACTTTGCATTAGTAAGTAAAATCATGAATATTGATTCTAATTGTGGTGATGCATCTCAATGAGATAGCTTAAGTCTTGTCTCCATGGGTGTTGCAATATGCTTACAATCCATCATCCAGAGTTTATTGATCATTTCTTGAAATATTTATCTTGACACAAATATGTGATGTCCCTTTTGCTAGACATTCAAACCAGTACGATAGTGTAGTAGCCAAAGATCTTTCATGTCAAACAATTACATAAATATTTTTTTTTTGCAACAATCATCTTCACTAAGCTGCCCATGATGACTTTGCATTAGCAAGTAAAATCATGAATGTTGTATGAGAAGGAGAACAATGGAGGGCCATTTGGCTGGATGGTCGTTTGATGGTGCGCTTTCAAAGTCAAATGCCATACTACATTTTGCATTACTTAAGCTTAGTAGCATTGGAGCTTAAATTTGACAGTCAACTTCCCCATTAGGCAAAACTTTTATGACAGTCATCCATTTAGCATTGCCTTTCAAAAGCTACTACAGTGAATATTTAAAGGAGGAAAGATTGAAAGAAATATACATATTTTTACTATAAAAATTACATATAACCCTTTATAAAATTTGACGATCCTTCAAAATTTACCATTTTATAGGATACGGTATTGGAAAAAATTCGACCGTAATTTACACAAAAAAGCTTTAGAAAAAGATCATGCGGACGTACAGTTTAACCTGTCAATCATATTGATGATTCGAGATTGACATGCATGTTGAGGATAGAATGTGTATTTTTCAACAACTAACCATCAGTCAATCGTAAAGGTTTTTTTTTATTTATTCTTTAATATAAGTCGATCATTGACTTTAAATTGATTAAGAAATAACATAGTGAAAATTATTAATATAAAAGTCAATAATTATATATATAGATATATCTAGACAGGTTTCTATCAAAGACTATCTCTGCCTGGCACATCAGAACACACCATTCGTTGCACATAATTTGGACAACATCCTAAATATACAATGCGGAGGCGTTGGAGGAGAGAATCAAAATCACTTCCAAAGTGAACACGTTTACTTGAACAGTTCATACAAAAACAGACTCAATTTACAATATAAAACAATAATACAGTACAAGTGTAAGATAGTTGTGCATGAAAGAAACGAAACTACCTACAGATAGACTGTGATGGCAGTCAACACAGCGCAACAGATGTAAATATGACTCAAACAATTTGCAAAGACATGTAAAAACAAATTAACTATTTCTATTAATGAGATTTATATTACAAACTCTTTAATGAGCTTCAGCTCTCATTCTTGCAACACAATAGCTATTTTGTAGGCCTTCACAACTAAATTCAATGAACGTTATGAGGCTCACTGATCCTACCAGCTTCAGCTGGGATGCACTTCTGTGCATTACATAAAACATAACAGATACATATATTTATAATATTCATCATAAGGATCTAGATATCCTTGGAAAAGTCACTAAGTCTCTAAGCACAGATAAGTCCCACCAAACAACATTAAATACATTAAAGAAATGGATCTATTAGCTAGGATATGCAATAATTACATATGCAACAGGATCTGCGGAAGTCACCAAGATGTGACAAAACAACAGCTGGCTATGGATTGGTCTTTGGCATATATTTGAATGAGTTGATTGCCGTCAATGTCAGGTAGGCTAGAGTACCTATGTGGCTACAGCCACATTTTCCAACAGTGCAAAACCATGGTTTTTAGAAGCTGCAGAAAAAATAATTTTTTTTCTGTTAAAGATAGTCATTTTCAACAACAGAAAAGCCGCAATATATAATTAATCTCTGCGTAATATTAAATTTGACGGTGACTCTTACCCATCAAGAAAAATTTTTGACGGTTTTTAAATCAATGTCACTTTGCATATGGCATTTATTTTTCATTTTTGACTTTCCTAATTTTTATATAAATGCAAAAATATATATTTTCATATAATAAAATAATATAATAATAAAGATATTATTAATAGAAATAAAATCATATTCTATATTAAACATGTGTAAATGTATCTAAGAAATAATATAATTTGATGTCGATATTTTTGATGCATTTAAAATGTAACCCATAATTATCCAATGATCACATACAATTCCTATATTATATCTAGGAAGATTTTATTTACTAAATTCATAATTTTGACCTTATCAATTTGATTATTTACTAAATTCATATTTTTATCATATCAATTTGAAAAATTATAATTAACAAAATATTCATTATATGTTGTTTTTTGAACTTCCTCCTCTTTTCATAATAATCTATCCCTTCTATGGAAGAAAATTTGAATAAATTTTCCCAACAAAAAATATTCACAAATTTTCACACCAAACATAATTTAAGAAAATTAATTTCTCCCATTTACTACTTCTCAAGTAAACATGACCTAAAATGATTGGGATCTTATCATCCCCACTCTAGTTCTCTCTCTTAGAGCCCTGTGTTGTGGATGAATATTTATAATTTTTTTCAATATCATTATAAGGCTTATTAGAAATGATGTGTTGAGAATTCCCCTCATCTAATCAAAGCTAGTTGCACTTTTACATTGCCATTGAGGCATTATAGTCATTTATGGGCATTAACATAGTTGGCTTTTTTTTTCAAACAATACCAATTCTGAAATATATGTTCATATTACAAGGTTTGTTTTAAAGTGCCATGATTATGCCAATATAATACTATATGCAAAGTTGTACATAATTTACTATTTTCTTACAATCTTATTTCAACCGTAAAACTTAGTAACATTCTTTTAAAATTTCAAGTAAGAAAAAAAAAATAAACATGAAAATATCTAAATTGTAAGAATAATAAATCATCTATTTTATCAATTAGTGGTGGGCAAGCAATAAAATTTATGATGTTCATGAATCATGACTAGACAACATGCAAAATTGACAAGCAGTTTCAATTTTATTTCTCATGTTGTTGTAAACAATAGCAAACATAAACCTAAATAAGAAGTCTTAAATCGTTATGTATCTTGAAAATAAAATAATGTATTGAAAAGCTCTAAAGATCTAATCATGCCCATGCTCCCTAAGTCTATTAATGGTAGAAACAATTTAGCTTAATATTTAGTATTGCATGCACCATAAAAGCAATTTTGATAACATTTTTATAACTAAAAAATTTTGTACTTGTCATGCATATAAATGCTTATAAAAATCATTTAAAAACCTTAGCCCTGTCTTAAAAAAAAGAACCCAACAAAATCTCAAATAGGGTTTATAATAAGTATCGGGAAGTGATGGAGGGAGGAGAAACATGTGAGAAGGAAGATAGAACAAACTTTGAAAGAAAATCTCTTGTATCGCAGTACAAGAGATATTGTGATGAAAACTTACTACCTTAGCGCACGTTGTTGGATCCATAACTTGTCTACAAATAAAATCCAACACAAATGTTATGGATTAACATATGAACAAATAAAATAGATAAAAATAAATATAAAAGTTTCATAAAATACCCTCTGAATCTTATAGCTGGGCAAGTGAACTTTTCTTACTGCCATTAACTAAAAAGCAACAAAAACACATTATGATTACAAATATGGGTGTAAATGTTCTCTCTATTCCTATCAGAAATCACTCCGTTCACATTCTATTTATCGCAAAAGTTCATTGAATCAATCGCTCTTGCAAAGAACCCCAGATCGTTACAGATACCATGAAAACCAGTACTAACATAAGCTAAGCCTTAGCCATATCTTTGGGCTTCTTATTCCATTGTGTACCCAATGAGTGTAGTAATGTTAGAATAGCTAGAGAGGAGATTATATAGGTAAAAGATGGGGTTGAGCTTTAATTATACTAGATGAGCAGTTATAGCTTTGTTTGACGGTGTACGTTGTTCTCATGATTCATGAGATGAGAATATAGGTAATACCTACTTAGGCATCTGATGCGCATTGACGTGGAGGCTGCATGTGCTTTTTGCACCCAAGCATGGCAAAAATCTCTGCATCACGCATCCATTTCAAACATGTCACATAACTCTGCAGCTTTTAACAATAAACTATGCAAACAAAAATCATGGAGCCTTGTATCGGTCAAATCCAGCATTTAATTAACATCCGTATTCACTAAACAGAACTGACAAAATAAGAGAGATATGGAATTGTCAGTAGGCACGGAGTGGGGGTATATAGGGTCTAGGCTTAACCTGTAGGGTGTAGGGTTCCCGTAGCATTATATTATAAAATGGTTGCTTTTAATTTTTGAATGTTATATTGACAGTCTTTATAAAATTTTGCCCATCTGAGAATACGTTTAAAAAAAAATTTCGGCTGTAATTTACGCGTAAAAAGGTCAAAAACGTTTAAACGCCTGCCAAATTTAACCCCCGTGCGTATGTTATATGAAGCGTAAAAAGATAAGCATACACTGTATCTTACCGCATTAGCATGGTACTTATGCTCGGCATCCTCACATAACATAACAAAGACAATTCAAATAACAAATTATACTACGAAACAAAGGCGATGAGTATACTGGAAAATGTTAACTGCTCTGGTGAAACAAAGTCAATGCGTCATGATGATTCATGATACCCAAGACATGTATAAAAGCTGAAATTAAAGTATTCCATGAGACGAGGTCATGTTCAGTCATTTGGTCAAACACTGAGCATCCACTAAATATCCACACTTGTCATACATCCATATAAGGGTATTTTTTGATAGTTTGTGCGCGCTGAAGAAAAATTCCCTCTGATTGATGTGGGAGCGGATTTGATTACCCTGTTAGGACCCTTTGTGCTAATCATCGTTTGTACGTTCTTTTCTTAATAAAATGTTATGGACACATAATTTTTGTAAGAGGTCTGTTGAGTCCATTATAATAATCTCATATTTATGTGGAATAGGAATTAATTAGTCTTGAATTACTATAAATAAATGTCTAGATTAATGAAAAATCGTCAACAAATTGTATTAAACTGAGTTTGTTCAAATGAGATTGCATGATAATTATTATGCAATTTTACTTGATTTTCAATATAATCAGTCAATTTATGTAATTTTTTTATTAAATTTCATATATTTACAATATAATTTTAATTTATTTTAAGAAAGATCCTATCATCTGATATCATAGCACTTTCTAAGACCACTTTTTTATTTAACAATTTCAGTATGTTAGAGCTATTTATTGTTGTCCACTATATGCTCTTACCTTACCCTTACAGGGTCTTCATCAGAAAGTGACAATAGAATGGTGACATTAAGCTTTTGCCCTCCAATATAATCACTACACATTGAGTTGTACAACCAATCATTGTTATAAGCCGAATTATAAAAGTTGTACCTATTTTGAGATGTGCAAATTGTTTTTGGCAAAATCTGATCATCACTACGAGCCATGTTTTAAAAACCGTTCGTTTGCATTGACATTTTTAATGTGCAGGCTCCCCAAACCACATGTATGCATCATATGTCCCTATTGCAATGTCTGTAACATGAATCGGTGTCATCGGTGGTGTAGTATATCATCAACGTCAATCTCCAATAAAGACTTTCATTTGTAATTTGAACATTCTTAATTTTTTTTATAAAATCTAAATTCTGATTCGCTTTGGCCATATTGGCACCGATCATATTGTAATTGTTTTTTATAATCCAATCTGGTTTTGGCCACAAAGATACATTCACATAATAATTACAATATGAAAGAAAGGTAAAAGACATCATTCATAAACATAAATATAGTCATTACAACTTCAGCATCCATTCTTTATTCATACATTTAGTTTCTCAAATATTCAATAGACATCAGACTTTTGTTACAAAACATACAATGATCACCTTTTGATGATATTTACAAAATTATTTCATCATAACTATGGCAGGGAACCAGCCTGGAATGAATGTATTAAATGAGAACCTAAGGCATCTATTTATGTATATCCTGATCCCCTTAGATCCCTGTTAGTGGTATTATTTGAACATCTCTCAGTTAGCTGTCTATGCATATTTACGAACTTTATTATATTATTTTTCCATTTTAACATATGCTTTGTCAAGCCCAGATCTAGTCTATCTTTATCCCTTTATATCTACATCATGCTTTCAAGGTTGCTTCCACTTACAAACATGATATGCGTTTTTATAGATAACATGCATTTCTCATCATCTATCTTGAATTTATTCTTATTATTTTGTGTGCATGATATTATGAGTATTGTATTTGTTATAAGTCTACAAGGATCATCAACATGTCGTATTTTCCAAAAGTACAATTATATAGTCAATAACTAACTTGAAAAATGATATTTTTGGATGGGTTTTTATACTGAAAAATATTATTTTTTCAGGAAACAAATGCCTTCTAACTTTTGGCAAAAAAATTCTCTTGGTTCCCTAGATAGTGAGGCAAGGTTTTGAGTAGGTTATATATTTCAAATCCTTACGGATGGATGCTCGGTTTTAACAAGGTCGTCTTTCTCACTCCAATTTCACCATATAAACTAAAAACTGTTAATATTATTTTTTTCCTATGTTCGTTATATCTATATAAAGTTGCATAGGTCGAAGAAACTTTAATGGATTTTTGATCATCTACGGGGAAACAAAAACGGAAATTGTGAAATAACGAGAATTTATGGTGGTTGTTTTATTAGGTAGATATAAGGACGGATACCATGTGCCATTAATTTTCTATTTTTTTTTTAAAACCACATATTTTCAAACCTTTTGCACCCTATAATATTCATAGTTTTTAATGTTATATGGACCTGCAATGAAGATCGCCATCCTTGGAAAGGGTACTATTGTGATGGGAGGTATTACAAACACTATATATTGGATAAAGACATATTAAGTAAAACAAATATAAAGATAATGGAGATGTAAAACAACACCTTTGATTAGTTCTAAATAAAATGATTTTATTTTAAAAATTACATGATTAATAACAATATAATTGTGGATAAGTCCCAAATTTTTATACAGGTAAATCTTGCAATTGTCATGATTGATCATACTCATGAAGAGTTGCCTATGACCTATTACTAATGTGGTTCTGCCTGATACTCATATGCAATACAAGAATATTCCAAGTGTTTGATACCAAATAGTCGCTAGGTTCTCAAAGAATATGTCACGTCACAAATACCTAACAGTTGGAAGTTTCTTACACAACACATTAAGTCATTAATTCCTAGAGATAATATATTTCCATATAACATATCAAGTCATTGATACCTATAAATCACTAAGATCCTAATAATAAACAAAGTCAAAGATAACTACTTATTGTTGGGTTCCTATGAATATACCAATTCACTAATACCTAGAGGTTTCTAGGTCTAAAGCATGTGCCAAGCTGAAGATACCTTGTGGTCAACATCATCCCAAGAATAGGCCAAGTAATTTATACTAGTGGTTGTTAGGTTCCCAAGAATAAGACATTTGGATGAGACTTAGCAGTTTTTATATTAAAAAAAATATGACCAAATGTTGGTAGATATCATTTTATAAGATCCCATAGAATATGCAAATTCATTGATACATAGTGGTCATTAGACTCCAAAATGTTGTGAAAAGTTGTTCATAACTAGTAGTAGCTCAATTTCCAAAGATCTAGACAAGTCGGTGATAGTTAGGAGTCACGAGGTTCATATGAAAGTCGATAATCCCGTCATTAACATCATCAATAAATCATGACATGGAAAAAACATAATGAATGTCATTTTCTAACATCCACCATTTATGATAGCTTCCTAAATCATAAGCACGTCCTATAATTGAAGAAACATGCATTTGCTGATTTTTTTCTTAAAATATCTAGCACTAGATCCTTTATAGTATAATATTTAATATAAATCGATATATATTTCATTATGCAAAGAGGTGAATCCTCATTTGTTTTCCAAAATTAATGATGTGACTCCTCATAATTTTGATACCTCAATCAATTTTCTATATTTTGTACCTAAGAGATATAAAATAAATGAAACTATGCACAAATTTAGATCGTAAAATAAGATAAAAAATAAGAATAATTTGAATTGAAAGGGAATATTAGATATAATAATTAATTGATTTATAAATGACAAGGTCCAATAGAATGAAGATTTACTTAACTAACTCTAATTTTTTTTCATTCTCAAAAGATACGATGAGATAAATGGAAATAATTAGAGTGACTAAATATTTTCTACATTCTAATACTCTAAAAAGGACTCAAATTGCACATAGTTCTCCCAATTACATATCTGTGTGATAAATCATGAACAATTTGTGATGTATTTCCATATTTTTATCTATAATGTTTAACCATACAAATTTGTCCTTTTCAATTTAAATTCATCTTTATTGACTTTTGTATGCCTTCTCCTTGACTATTTGAGATATTTATATGGATTTTGAAATAGTTTTCAAGAGATGGCTAGGTAATTTTTCAAGGGTATATAGAGCTTACCAAGAGAATAATAATCTTAGTGTATGTTTTTATATATAGGTGATTATTCATTAAATTTTATACTCTAATTTGCCCTTAAAACATGTCTATGCTAACCCAATGGAGATTTTCCTATTTTAAAAATAACTATTGAGGGTTGATAGGGATCGCCATCATAGGGCGACAACTACAACGATTGACACTATCTATATATACTAGTATTGTCATGGAATGGAAAAATGAGGATCTAAGGTACGAAGAACATATCTCTATGATTCTGAAGGTGTTCTTATATAAACAAAACTAGTCTTAATTAAATATTCTTGGTGGATGTAAAAAGCTAACATAATAGATAGGTAGATTGATAGAGAGAAATTTTACTCAAGATTCATATATATGTGCATTGTCAAAGTATGTTTTAATATTGGTAAAAGTGGGTTTTGAAAAAAGACCCTACCCAATACAAGAATCAAGTAGATTTGGGCAATAAATCTAGATGAAGAAATAAAGCCTACAAAAAAGAACCAAAATCTACCCAAAACATCATAGAAACAACAAAGTGGCTGGAAACCAAAGAAACAAAATATAGATACAACATTTACTATACATTTTATTATTAAGATCTAAGGTCATTTTCATAGGATCCATTTCTTTCTTACTTTTGGTTCTCCTCTTGTTACTCATAATAGTCCAATCTCTACCTTCCATTGAATTTTGCATAATTATAATAGAAATTTTAAATGAATCAATTGATTTAGATAATTCCAAAGATATATTTTTTAATAATTCTTCTCTATATAAAGTGGTAGATTGAATATTATTTAAAGGTGTGAGTGCCATTTCAATGTCCTTAGATGCAATCATAAATCTTTTTAAAATTGATTTTCAATCTTACAATGTGTGATCATCCTTTGTCCTCACTTTCAAATTATCCATTTGTGGTTTTGAAACCAATCAGGAACCTCTCTACTTTGTTCACATTCTTCTAATTTTTGTATAGTAATATGTTTAGGGCCAACATCCTTCCACCAATTTTT
>JARHVA010004140.1:925000-930000 GCA_037957365.1 Torreya grandis
AATTATGATGAAGTTTGTTAAAGAGAAACTGAATTTTAATTAAATATGAAATGGTAGAAAGTATATTGTAATAATAATTCTTACTCCGTTTAATTTCATTTGAGCTTTAAATCATCAAATGTTACAAATACAAAATTAACTAAGATTTAAGGAATTACTTTGTCTAAAGTGGTTTACCCATATGCACCACCCACAATTAGCAAATGTATGATTATATAATATGTGGCCATTTGATTAAGCACTTTTTCATTGAACCACACAACAATGTTTAGAACTTAGAATTCTTCATGAAAGTTGATGTTCATAGGATACAAATTAAATATTTTATTATAATTAATATAAAATGATAAAAAAATTACATAAATATTCATAAGGATTTTGTAACTTATTCTCTGCATAATCAAAATTGAGAACTAATGATTTATACAATCTTAAATTTAATAGAAAAACATGACACGTATATCAATAATATAATTTAGATCCATAATTCATTCGTTGTTTACCTCTACATAAATGATGATTAACCAAATCTATGATACAACACTAAAAAATCGCTTCATATTTTTAGAAAATAAAGAATATAATATACTCCTAAGATGTGCTTAAAAAATATTAAAATAATTAAAATTTTAAATTATATTTAAATATGAATAAAAACACGAATAAAAATCATTATATTCAAATGTGAATAAAAACATCCACATACATTCTGGTTTATTATAATGATAGAATTAAATTAGTATGATTTTATATCACTTATTTTATGAAAAACTATAATATTATGCACCATACCATCCCAAGTTACAATCTCACCTATGCATTAAATAAGAGAACCAATAATATGCATACTTAAATTTTCATGGCACATACTATCGAGAAATGGCACCATGCACTTTTTTTTTATTTTTTCGATAGTATTTGGAATTTTAATAAGTGGTGCCATGAACCTCTATTTTGATGTAATTTTGAAAAATATCCTCAAAATGATTTGAAGGGAAACATTCACCATATATAAGATGTCATGTGGTAATAAATAAGTTTAGTAGGGCTACAATTAGAAGCTAGAAATCCTTCGCTTAAGTAATCATTGCTACACATTTTAGTGGAGCATTTTTTTGGGTGGGGTGTGGGGGTTGTTTGGAACCACTTAGGAAAAAAGGATAGGAGTCTTAGTTCCATCATAGAACTACTTTCTAAGAGTGAGTATTTTTTGACTAATTTAATAGAATGGATCGATTAATCCAATCATTTATAAAAGAATTTATGATTTTTATAATTGAGCTTTAACAATTTAACCTAAAATATATATTGAATTATTTAGATAAAAAAAATATAAAAATATATGTTTAGATGTTGTAATAAGATAATATCAATTTACGAGAATCAGTGAACCACAAATTTTTATACGAATAATAAATCTATGCATAAAATATATTATAATTTAATTTAATTAATGGTAATCATCAACTATAATTTCATTGAAAATAATTGTATTACGATAATAAATATATGACTGATACATAAAACACCAAAAAATATACATTTTTTTAAAAATCAATATATTTTTTTAATTTACAATTCTAAAAATAATTACAAGAAACCTTTTCAAATCTATCAGATTTAATGCTTAGTTCTATAAACCAGCCTTAAAAACTAGAATAGAAAAGCTAGAACCTACAAAGCTAACATTGTTTCCATTTCTTTCTAATCCCCCAACTTGAAATATATACAAGAGTGAGTCCATGAAAGAGAACCAAAAAAAAATTCATGCTAGTAGCAACTAACTAATGGGGAGTGTAGACAACAACATCTTGTCTCAACAATTACAATCAACTTGCCTATATTTTGGTGGGATTCAATAATATAGTTCGGATGGCTTTATTTGAAAATAATGGCAAGATGACTTTGTCATTGAACAACTCACATCCCATGTATCAGACTCACATAAAATAGTGTAGTCATTAATCACATGATCAAAGGCCATTCACTAATTGATATCATTAAATGCACCTTAGAAGAAATGATTAATTTTTATTTAGAGATTATTTAGTTTGAATCACTATCTAAACATTACATGGCCTTGAGACTATTTGGCTTCTGTAGAAATCATAGTAATATAGTCAATTCCGTCCATTCATTTAATTTTATAAGATATTAAGAAACATTTGTAATTTTAGTAGTTATTTATAATCATTTGGTTATAAATAAAATTTGATTGTTTTGAAAATAGTTAATAATGTGAAAATATGCATTCATCGATAAATCTAAATTTTATATAATTTGTTACTTTTTTTTTCTAATTACCTAATAAAATACATTATAATTATTTTTAGAACATAATTTCATTATATATAGTATCTATATATAATCGAATAAAATTTGAATTTTATATAATTTAATCCCTAATCTATTCCATTAAATCTTTCATTGAATACCTGTAGCTATTGAGGCACAACACTTTATTCCTTAAATTATCATATCATTAAAATTTGATTTATAAGATTTGAGGCAACTTATGCAGAGAAAATAAAAACATATTAAAATATTATAGTTTAATAATTCCATGTTCTATAAAATTAAAAAAAGGGAAAGGGATAAGGTTAGATTTAATTCTTGTAAAAATGTGAAATAACATAGGATTTTATATAATATATTTGTGTCATGTGTGAGTGACTAAAATACCAAAGTATGAGACATTAGTAATGGTTCTTTTAGGTTTTATGGTCATGTCAATAGAAATTTATCAAATATTTTTCTAAAAAGTGATTAAAAATGTAAAGAAAAGATAATGCTAGTTATTTGTATGGTAAATATTTGTTTAGATAGAATTAAATATACACATTATGATATAGATAACAAATGTTAGTTATATAGAATTTATATAGGGAATAAATTAAACTATATAAAATCATTAGAGATGTAGAATCCTTGATCGTGGTTTGTATATAATGATGGTATCTTGATCAACAACTTCATTAATTTATGAATAAGGGAATTTAATTTTATAGATTTATAATGTCATTCAATACTACAAACCCAACCAACTTGATTCCACTTTCATCTATAATGGGTTCAAACTATGCATAGTGATCAGAATCAAAGTTTTAATTTTTTTACCATTGAGGGTTCTATGAAGAGTCCAAGAGAATCATCCACATTAGGGTTTCAAAGTTACAATTGATGAATTTTTCATCGTCAACTTTGATTTTTCATCCATTTTTTCAATCTGTATAACAACAAAGTTGATGTTGCTTGAGGGATAGTGTTTATCATCCTTTGTTCAACACTTAGCTTGTGATTTCCCACCTCAAAGAGTTCTCTATTATGGTGGTGGTGAGAAGGTCTAGTGGATACCCAATCATAATTTTCATATCATTAGTTTAATAATTATGATGAAGTCCATTAAAAAGAAACTGGAAGTTAATTAAATATTAAATGGTATAAAGTATATTGTATTAATAATGCCTACCCCATTTAGTTTCATGTGATCTTTGAATCATAAAATGTCACAAATATGAAAGTAACTAAGATTTAAGGAATTACTCTATCTGAGGTGGTGTGCCCATATGCACCAACCAAAATTAGCAAATGCATAACTATATAATATGTAGCCATTTGATTAATCACTTTTTCATTGAACCACATTAAAATGTCTGAAACCTAGATTTCTTCCTAAAAGTTGGTGTTCATAGGATACAAATCAAATATTTTATTACAATTCATGTATAAATTTGACAAAAATATACATAAGAAATCCTACGAGTGTTGTAATCTATTCCATGTATAATCAAAATAGAGAACCAATGATTTATATAATTCTAAACCTAATAGAAAAACATGACAAGTATATCAATGCTATAATCTAGAGCCACAATTCATTCATAGTTTTACAACTACATAGATGGTGACTGACCAAATATGGGATACAACACTAAAGATTCACTTCATATTTTAGGAAAAGAAAGAATATAATATACTCCTAAGGTGTGATAAAAATATATTAAAATAAATATAACTTTAAATTGCATCTTGAATAGACAATAATTGTTAGTCAAACATTAGCTTTCTTCTTGATTAAAGTAATAAAAATCACTATATGATGTGGATAGAAACATCCACATACATTTAGGTTTATTATAATAATAAAACCAAATTAATAAAATTACATAGCAATTATTAAATATCAAAAGCTATAATATTATGCACCATACCATCCCAAGTTACAATCTCACCTATGCATTAACTAGGAGAACCAATAACATGCATACTTAAATTTCATGGCACGTACTATCAAAAAATGGCACCATGCACTTTTTATTTTTTGTTGGCAGTAATTGGAGCTTTCATAAGTGGTGCCATAGATGTTTATTTTGATGCAATCTCGAAATATTTCCTCAAGATGATTTAGACAAAAAAATTCACCATATATAATCTTCCATGTGGTAGTAAACAAGCTTAGCAAGTATATAATTAGAAGATATAAATCCTTCACTTAAGCAATCATTACTCCATCATGGAACTACTTTATAAGATTGAATATTCTTTGTCTAACTTAATAGAATAGATTAAATAACCCAACTATCTACAAAATAATTTATGATTTTTATAATTGAGTTTTAATAGTCTGACCTAAAATATATATTGAATTATTTAGACCAAGAAACTCAAGGAAATATTTTTAGGTGTCGTAATAGGGAAATGTCAATCTATCAAGAACTAGTGAGACACAAATTTTTGCACGAATAATAGATCCATGAAGAAGATATATTGTGATATAATTTAGTTAATGATTTTCATCATCTATAATATCCTTGAAAATAATTGTATTGCAATAACAAAGATATGACTGGCACATAAAAACCCAAAAATGTGAGATTTTTTTAAATCAATGTTTTTTTTAAGATTTATAATTCTAAAAGTAAATATAAGAAGTCTTTTCAAATATACAAAACTTAATACTTGGTTCTATAGACCAACCTTAAAAGCTATAATAGGAAAGC
>JARHVA010004140.1:932500-1052500 GCA_037957365.1 Torreya grandis
TATTTAGCTCAAGTTATGAGTGTTTAAAGTTGAACATGTAGAACAAGACGTTCACACAAATGTTAACATCAATCTATAGTAAAAAACCATCTGGGTCTAAAAAGTGATGATTGTGTAAATTTCATTAACGGTTGTCTAAATTTATTTGATAGTAACACGGATGTCAAACTTAAGACATATCAATAAAACCATTGGATCCTAAATTTGATAATCACACAGACATAAAATATGGTTGTACAGATGTCAAATGATGGGAGTGCAAAAATAAAAATTGAGCTCATAAACTAGTCATTTGATTTCAAAAAAAGGGTCCTAGTAAATCTAATAGTTAGTGTTTGATCATGCATCTTGATCCAACACTACATGATCAATTCAATATGTCAAAGGATCCTGGCTAGTAGGAAATCAAGGACTCACGTGCATTCATACATTTTGATGTAATAGTATGATAATATTCAATAAGTTATCATATTTGTGAAACCAATCATAATAAAGATAATTAGGCATAATATAAATGGTTCGTGTTGGCAATCGATAACCAATGAACAAAGGGAAAATCCAAAGAGCTTCTATTGAAGGTTGATGAACTATTTCCTTGACCTAGGTGAATAAAATCTTAAGGATACATATCGCCATTAGAGCTCAATCTATAATAGACATGTTCATACAAGAAAGATGGTTAAGGACAAGGATTTATCACCATTAAATTTTAATTAAGACCTCTATTCAATAACTAAGAATTTGTCCACTCTATTGTAGAGTCTTTCCATTGACATGTCCATTGATTTTAGATAGATGATCCTCATGTACAGTAACTTCTCAGCTCTCATAGGGTTTTAGATGAAGAATAGGTATTTTATACCAAATACAGAGATTAAAGATAGAATAACAATGTTGAAAGCAAGGTCAACTAGTTTGTAGGATTTCATGGATATTGTGACTTCATGAAAACCATTGATTTGATTGGTTTTCACCTATAATGGACTAATGTTCAAGTTAGACAAAATATAGATGTAAACGTGATCATAAAGAGTTGTCTCTTTTATGAACATGTTCACATTTTTTATAAGCAGATACCTATGGATACTCAAAGCATATGCAGCATAATTTTATCAATTCTAAAACATCATCCTCATTAGCAGATCATATAGATAATGACAAGGAGTTTCAAGAAAGAGACCTAGAAGTTGGTTAAGGATAATGGGAATTCAATTCTTTTATATAATTTGTTCCTTGTTGATAAGGTTATGAGTTAGCATCCTTGAATTGCTATTAATACATCACAATTCCCTCTCTCTCTTCTTTCTTCTATATATGTTCCATCTTTTTCACATTTTAGGTCTCACACTCTAAATTTTTTTAGAAAGAAATATCTAATATTTTTTAGAGAAATAGACTCTTATGCTTTGGCTTCCTTAAACTATGCCAAAATTTGTACTATGACACCTTTTGATGCCATAAAGACTGAATTCCATCATTTTACAAGGTATATTGAAGTGTGTTCTTTGAATTCATGTAATAAGTTAAATGAATGTATTTTCCTTGTCTATGTCTAGTTTGTCTCACCTTCATGAAGTGTTTGGTAGTTATTAGAGGTCATTATAAGTGAAATTTGTAGTTTGTTTAGCTTGAAAGTGGATATTTGCCTTTTCATATAAGTTTAATAATTGATTTGTGTCTTATTTTGAAATACTCATGTGGGACTAATCTTATTTCATCTTGAATGTGTCTTGTAGTGTGTCTTGTGAAAATTTTAAGTGTTTTAATTATTAGTACATCGCCTAATTTTTACATTCTTTCATATATTTTTGTATCTCTCTATCTCTTTTCCAAGCAAGTGTTAGATTAGGTCTAGTTTAGGTGATAGATTTTAAATGAATTTGGCCTTCTCTAGAGGTTTAATCCATTATTAGGATACCTACAACCTAGGATCAGTCCCATGTTGGACTAGATTTGAGTAGGAAGATTTAAACAATCCCCTACTCGACTAGGGTGAAAATCTAGAACACAAACAATTTTGGCATGCCTAGTGGGACACATTGGAACTGGTCTTAGTAAAATTATATTTGCATTAGTATTCTTTAAGAAGAATTTGGTCATCCCAAGCTCAATTAATGGTTTATGGAATTCTAGGTAATTTCCAAGTAAATATTTTTTTTGCACTATTCTGATGTTATTTTCATGGCTATATATGAGGAAAATCCCTATGTAATACCTCCTTATAGATATTATCATGGATCATATCAACCTTGTCATGATCCATATGAGCCTTGTTATGAGCCTAATAGCCTTACCAAGAGTTTTGTCAAAATTATGATGAACCTTATCAGGATTCCCATGATCCTTATTATCAAGAGCATGACTCTTACCTTCCTTATGAACCATATCAATCTCATGAGAATATTTCACCTTTATCATATGGATATGATATTTCACATGAGCAGCCTTATCTCAAAGAAAGGATGGAGGATATAGAGCTCAAAATTCTAGTATATGCAAGAAAAGTATGTTCATATTCCCAGTATGAGGAAGTGAATGGTTTATTTTTAAATGTGTCTAATGATATAAAGGAGAGGCACAAGTTTTTTACCTTTGTATTAGAGAAGATGAAGGATTTGGAGAGGCATGAAATTGATTTGGATCAGTTGTCTTAAGAACCCTTTTGTATTCCTTACTAGTATTTTTGTGCTTCTTATTCTCATGAAATTCTTAACTATGCCCAATGTGAGCCAATGGAGATTCCTAGTTGGATTCAAGAGCCTATTCAAGAAGATATCCATATTCATATGTAGGAGACTAAACTTTATTATAGTCCCGCTTCTTTACCTCTCATTCCTCAATTTCAACTTTGCCATGAGAACAAGGAAATTTTAAACTTTGATGAGATGATGGCCAAGTGGAAGGAGCAGAGTGTATAGGTCTTTAAAAGTTTCTCTTTATCTCCTCTCCAAAACTCCATAAATGATTCCATTTCCCTTAATATCCAAAAATATAATATTATCAACCTTCCATACTTCATATTCCCTCTCAAACCCAATAATTTCATGACCCTCCCACCATCTCCCTTCTTTAGGGGGAGTTTGTTCTATAGAAGATAGAGAAAGAAGTTGCAGCTGCAAGTCAAGTTCTTGGATAATGTGAAGATGATTTAATTATATATGATGAAGAGATCCTCATTGATACTTCACTTGAAGTACAAGTCAAAAATGAGGTTGTAGCTGATCTTAAAGAAGTTATCTCACGCATATGGAGAAGGTTGGTCTTGTTGTGGAAGAACTCTATTAAAAAAATTTGTACAAATTGAATTCATAAATGAGTTTTAGATAACTCTACTTGATCAAGATGAATGTACCATTCAAGCTAATCCTATTCAACTTGATCCAAATAAGGATAAAAAAATAATTGGTAGCTATACATTGAATCTTTGCAAGAGATTAAAGAGTTTTATAGGGATTGAATCTTTGCCTGTTAAAGAGCATTTTTTTAAAAATTTTGATCAAGAGTCACTCATTCAAGATCATGATGTATATTGGGATAAATATTCAAATCTCCTTGAAGAACTTGATAAACTTGTAGCATATGAAAATAAAGATAAGGCCACTCAAGGACAATGCATAGATGAGGTATCACTTGACAAGTTTGTGGCTGACAAACATTATGAGAAAGTTCCATAAGTATTAAATGTGTTTGTATTTGTTGGTGACTGGTTTACTATTGATGACTCATTTTAGGAGATGTTGAGAGAGTTGGTAATCAAGAAGAGTCACTCATCAAAATTTATGTTCAATGAACACCCTACTTTGTAACTTATATCATCTCTTAGAATGAGTAAGTTCATCAATTTCCCTTTTGATCAGGTGGATCATGTTTTGTCTTGGTTAGTTAGACTAGTTTAATTCTATTTTACCCTAAATAAGTACTTCATTGCATAGTTGATTGATAAGTTAGTTGCCTTTGACTTTTTAGGTTAGTTTCCCTTTCAAGTTTGTTTCTTTCCTTGTTTTTTGTAATTATTTATTTTACAAGTAAAACGGATATCGTGTAGTCATGTAAATTTTTCATATATCATGTCAATGATCCAAGATTCATAGATATGGTCTAAGTTCTCAAGCATAACAGGCATGTTATCCAACCAAGTTACCAAAGATGTTGACCAAATTTGGTCTACATGCCAAAATGTGCCTAATCCAAGAGTCTAGTGGAAGGAGTAGGATCTTGATTGAAGAGTGACCCAATGTCACAAGGAGAAAATAAACCTCAGTTGCAGATCATATAGCTTTTGAAAATATTTTGAAACACTTTAAGCAAACTCAAAGTGTGATCTAATTGATCTTCAAAGAAGAGGTCTATAATTCATATGAAGGGTCCAAGCAAGTTTCATGGTGTTCAAAGCATTTAGGAGCATGGATCAGGTTGTAAAAGCCTTATAAGATCATTAGAGCCTTGAAAGATTGAGCAAAATATGTATTGTGCAAGTTTAAATAACAAGGCCGTCATTAGGATGTCATGGAAAAATAATGGACTAACTTATACATTTTATAAATGTATCTCAGAGAGTCATATGAACTAAAAAATATAGGCCATGGATTCCTTCATGCTAAGATCATCCTCTGAAAGTTTCATTTCTTCATGAGCTTTCTAGCTCAAGTTATGAGCATTCAAAGATAAACTTATAAAATGGGATGTTTGTGTAAATGTCAACATCAACCTACAATAAAAAACCATCTAAGTGTAAAAAGTGATAGTTGTGTGAACATAATTGACTATTGCATGAATGTATTTAAAAGTTGCATGGATGTCAAACTTAATACATAGCAAAAAAAACCATTGGAGCCTAAATTTGGCAACAGGTAGACGTCAAATACGATCATATGAACATCAAATTATGGGAGTGCAGACATCATATTTGAGCTTGTAGAATATCCATTTGATTTCAAATAAAGGGTCATAATAGATCTAATGGTTGGCATTTGATCACGCATCTTGATTCAATAGTGTGTGATTAAGTACATATGTAAAGCATCCTGACTGGCAAGAAATTAAGGACTTACGTGCATTCATACATTTTGATCTAATGGTGTGAGTAGAGTCAATAAATCAGTTTATCTACATAACAAATAAAAATAAATATAGGTGGGCATAATGTAAATGGTTTGAGTTGGCAATCGATAACCAATTAACAAGGGGAAAATCCAAAGAGCTTCTATTGAAGGTTGACAATCAAGATCTTTGACCCAGGAAAACAAAATCTTAAGGATCTATATTGCCATTAGAGCTTGGTCAACAATAAACATATTCATATAGGAAAGATGGTTAAGGACAAGGATCCATTGCCATTAAATTTTAAACAGGACCTTTGATCAATAACTTAGAACTTCTCAACTCTATTATAGAGTCATTCTATTGACATGTTCATTATTTTAGATAGAGGATCCTTATGTATAGTAATTTCTCGGCTCTCATGGGGATCTAAATGAAGAATAGGTCTTTAAGACTAAATATAAAGATTTAAGATAGAATAGTAGTGTTGAAAGCAAGGTTAAGCAGTTTGCAAGTTTTCATGGATATTGCAACTGTGTGAAAACCAATAACTAGATTATTTTTCATATATAATAGACCCATGTTCAAGTTGGACCAAATGTAGATGTAAATGTGAAAAGAGAGTTGTCTCTTCTATCAACATGGTCACATTTTTGATAAGCAGATACCTATGGCCACCCAAATCATATGTGGTATAATTCTATCAATTCCAATACATGGTCATCATAAGTGGATCAGATAGATTATCACATGGAGTTATAATAAGAAGACTTGGTGATTGGATAAGGATAGTTAGCATTTAATTATTTTACAAAATTTGTTCCTTGTTGATAAGGTCATGAGTTAGCATCCTCAAACTAGTGCTAATACATCATAGTTTCTTCTCTCTTCCTTTTTCTATAAATGTTCCATCTTATTCCACATTCTGGATCTTGACACTCTCTCTCTGAAAGTTTTTAGAAAAAAATATCTAACAATTTTTAGAAAAATAGATGCTAATGCTTTGGCTTGCTTAAACTATACTAGAATTTGTACTATGACACTTTTGATGCAATAAAGACTGAATTCCATCATTTTACAAGCTAGATTGAAGTGTTTTCTTTGAATTCATGTACTAAGTTATGTGAATGTATTTTCCTGGTCTATGATTTTCCTCACCTTCATGAAGTTCTTGGTAGTTCTCAAAGGTCATTATAAGTGCAATTTACAATTTTTTATTTAGCTTGAAAGTGGATGTATGCCCTCTCATACTAGTTTATTAACTGATTCATGCCTTATTGTGAAATACTCATGTGGTACTGATCTTATTTGGTCTTGAATGTGTCTCATAGTGTTTCTTATGCAAAGTATAAGTTTTCCAATTATTGGTGTATCACCCTAGTTTTGCATGCTTTTTATATATTGTTGTATCTCTCTATCTCTTTTCTAAGCAAGTGTTAGATTAGGTCTAGTTTGGGTGATAAATGTACAAAGAAATCAACCTTCTTTAGAGGTAGGATCCTTTATTACGATACCCATAGCCTAGGATCAATCCCATGTTAGACTAGAGTTGATAAGGAAGATCTGAATAATCCCCTACTCAACTAGGGTACAAATATAAAACACCAACAGTAACCTCAAGGCATGGAGGATGAGGTGTTAAGGATAAGGTCTAAGGTCTTGTGACTTGCTTCAAGTGTAGCAAAGTCCAATTTCAAAAATATTTTACCAATTATCCTAATCTTAAATTTTATTCACAAACCATCTATGATTTAAACTCATCACCATGGCATTTGTAGTCTCTAAAAATAAATCTATAACAACTAAGGTGGTACCTAGTTTAAGATACATTAAACCACTATAATGCTTTAAGAGAGTATGTAGACACTAGTGAAGATTCAAATCCAGGTCCAATAGACTACCCAAAATTGGTAGCATATATGGTCTTGTTGGTAGTTTTACTTTTCCTCTAATCACTAAATAAATAGAATTGAGCATTAATTATGAATTAAATGGTTTTTGTTAGTGTTACTAAGAATGATAATGGAAAAGGTTTAAAAATGTTTGTATCCATATAAATTTTCATATGGCATCCTTCATCAATCAATATTATTATATAGGAGGTGTCTTTAATTTAATAAGCCTTTTCTATTTTTATTCTAATTAGATTTAGTGTCGCTTAATTAGGTTTTCAATAGTCAAAGTAATCTTAATTTTTGTCTAACTAGTTTTAGACTCATATAAATTGACACGTGATATATTCTTTAAATTTTAATGAAGTCTTTGGATATTTGAGAGTTGTTTTCATTAAGATCACACATGTATCAATCATGTATTCAGTAGTTAAAATAGCTCGACAGAAGCTATAGGTTCCATTAACAAATGAAACATGTCATTCAACTTTACACATGTATTTCCATAAGCTTCTTCGAGTTTGTCACCTAAAATATCATGTCATTGCACCTCACCATCACCACCAAACTAACCTTGAAATATTTCACCACTTTCATGCTATGTATGGACTTTCCCTTCCCCACCACTTTGCCATTACTCAAGATCATTATGAAATAAAGTGTCTCCTCCCCACATAATTCATTATCGTACTAAGGAACATTCAACCTCATTTTCCACCATCACCTTCATCAATAATATCAATTTATTATTATTAAATACTTCATGCACAAAATTTGATATAATATTAGTGGTCATGGGTTTTGAGTGAAGTACAACTAATGATTTATACCCTCTCACTTTACAAAACTCCACTTTACTAAAAAATAAAATTAAATACAACTACTAGTTTAATTTATGTCAAAAGAAGATAACAAATAATCCATTATCTAGTTTTAACCTCAATGAATTCCACATATTACCTAAATTTTATCTCCAAATGGTTGTATTTACATTTTTTAGCTGTAAAACATGATGAATTTTTTTAATAGACTTTATTATATGCAAGGCCAAATTTTAGGCAGACCATCAAAATTGTAAAGGATTATAAGAAATATATACATTTTGTCTAAGGTTTCCTCTGTTAGAAATAGTATTTTAATGTTTCACATTAGAATATTAATTAATTAGTATGTGTGAAAATAATATGTGGAGCAAATAATGTAAGTGATTTGTGAGAATAAATCACTTAGTTTGAAGAAGAAAGGATAGGTTGAGTGAGAATCTCTATGAGAGATTTGTGGGGATAAGAGATTAGTGTTGAATCCTTGTTTGTAGGAAATGTTTACATTATATATTATAATGTATTTCATATGAATAAAAAATTAAAGTTGATTGACCAAAATTGTGTTATGTGTATCCAAACCTTTGGCACTTTCACAACAAAGAAATTCTCTAATATGGAGTGATTTCTACATCTAGTATTAGAGTAGGTTCCTTTTGGACCTCTCTTTTTCCCTCCATATAGCTATTTATACATCAAAATGGCATAATGACTATGCAGTGCAAACTATGTGCAAATGTCATTATCCATCCACCCTACTTGCACGTTGTCAATAATTTGGATTGCATACCATGTGCACAATTGCTAACATACACCATTCACCTACATTCTCCTCTCTTCTTCCATGTTGTCCACTCCTTTCCATTGTCTACACTCCATCTTGTTCACATTTTCATACCTAAAATAGAATATGTATGTACCCCTCTCTCTCTCTCTCTCTCTCTCTCTCTCTCTATATATATATATATATATATATATATATATATATATATATATATATATATGGATATATATGGATATATATATGGGTGTGTTTCAGACTTACAATAAATCAAGATTTCCAAAACAAGACAGCAAAGAGAAAATCAATCTCTAAGCATAAGCACAAGTTTGTCTGAGCACAACCCCTCTTTAATAGATCTTGGATAATTTGTATTTGAGTTTTTAGTTTGAAGAAGAGTATTGATGGCAATAATACCGGTTCGTTCATTTGAAAGGCATGACTTGGTTCGTTCATATACTATAAGGGTTTGAATGTGAATTTTTGTAACGTCTTGGACTCTACCCTAGATCTACTTGGTAGGCTATTCCTTTGAACTTCCTAATGAATGGATTGCCTGCGTACTTTCGCACTACTTTATGCTGTCTAAAATCCATCTTATTCACAGTTTCATTCCCAAAATAAAATATGTATGTATATATTTATGTATACATATATATATAAATACATGCATACATGTATGTATATATATATATATATATATATATATATATATATATATATATATATATATATATATATAAATACCCATATATGTGTGTTTTTTTATATATACATATTGTTAGGTGTGTTTCAGATTTACAAAAAATTGAGAGTTGTAGAAGAAAAATGGCAAAGATAAAATAAGTCTCTAAGCATAACCACAGGTTTACCTGAGTACAACCTCTCTATAAGATATCTTGGAGGGTTTGTATGTGTGGTTTTAATTTGAATAAGATGCATTGATGGCAATAATACTGGTTCATTCATTCGAGCGGTATTGTGTGGCTCGTTCATCTGCTAGAAAGGTTTGAATGTGAATTTTTTTAATGTCTTCGACTCTACCCTAGATCTACGTGGCAAGTTTATCCTTTCAACTTCCTAATGAATGGATTTCTTGCATACTTTTTGACTTGGCCATAACTCAGATTTATCTAAGACTGTCCAATATGACTAGTAGTCGTCCTAACTTAGTGCCTTCACTCTCTCGAGCTCCAAGAATTTGTGTTGATCAACGATCTTTCTCCAAATGACAGCATCAATATTGTTAGCTTGACCCTCATCCTCCTCGTCACGTCTTCCTCCCATGGCATTCCTTCTCTCCAAATGCTGCGAGCTCTCTTCCATTCATAATACAACTAATTCATGGTGATAAACCACCTTAATCCAAAGCGTGCTGTAGACTCCCCTCCTCAAGTCTTACCCATGACTTCTCCACCTCCATTCAATGGTGAAACCACTGCCATAACCATTTTGCATAGCCATAATTTTCTTTTAAAAAATAGGGTCTTTTTTGTTTTATTGTTTAGTACTTTTAGGTTTTGTTTAAACTTTTTAGTATTCAGTCTTATTAATCCTGAAGGAATAAACTAATGGATTTAATTCAATTTAAATTTAGATTAAATTTTATCTTCTACATTAATAAAAATTATTTACTTTTTATACATTAAATTATTTTTAATTTTGTAATAATTAATATGTAATTTTTAAAAAAATATGAAAAATCCTACTTAACTATATTCTCATTGTACAAAATTGTAAAGATGTTATTACAAAGAAAATTACTAACATCATGTGCAGTAGCGATTGCTAAATATCCACACAAAAAAAAGTTAGAAATGAAAGCATTGCTATATATGAGATTATGTCATAGCGCTTGGTGGGATATGGACAGCTAATATAGTAACACTACTTATTCCTTGGTAGTTTTTAAACCATTTAAGGTGCTCCATGTGTCACACTCCTTAAAACAAGGCTTCAAAATTACCAGAATTGTAGAGGTTGGACGCGTTTGCTCCTTGCAGAACTCCAATTTTCTATTAGTCAAAATTGTGTATGAATTGCAGAATTTTATTCTTCTCCCAATCCAAGTACAATCTATCCCCATCAATTTATTTCCCTGTCCTACTCACATTTGTCTATGCATATGTCTATCTTATTATGAGCTGAGCTGCAAAAATATAAATGTCCATGTCTAAATTCATATCTGATGATCCTCTAGTGGAAAGGCCACATTCGTCTCCAATACTGGTATTTGACTCTTATAAATAGTGGTAGCATTCATCTATCATCGTGTCTCTTTGACATCGAAGAAGCCCATAAACTGTGTCTAGACTTTGGCCAGAGACAGGTATTGAAACCATTTGATGATGAATTAATACGGTTGACAAGATTATTAAGAAATATATTCAAATTGCTCTCCAATTTACTTGCTTTTGTGTATCGAGCAGGGTTGCAAAAGGGTGCGTTACATACATGTACATGGCAACCCACATAATAATACATAATGAGAGCAGAATAGGGGAGGGGTGAAGATGCTTTGTATACTAGGTAATTTGCATATTGCCTACGTTAGATTTTTCTACCCTTTCAACTAGACACTCTTCAGACACCAGCACTATTATGTGGCTCCGGACAAGCTTCGGATATGGAAGAATTCCCCCATCAGAATCATATATTTATAGTTGATTATTTAAATCTTTTCATAAACAATTTAACTAAATTATTGATTCCAGTAATGTTTTATTGTTGTATGTTTAAGTTTCTCCAAATAATTTCTTAAGATGAATATATTTAATTTTAATGAATTGAGACTTTCACTGTTCGTAATAAAAAATGAAAGTTCATATACAAAGAAACTTGCTTTAGCTTTATTTAAAGGTGATTTAAAATGCAAGGTAAATGTTTGGATGCACTGTTTAAACATATCAATTTTATTATTAAATTATATTTCTATTTAAAAATGAAATATCATGTTATAAATAATGGGTAAGATTTACTATCAAATTTATTCTCAATAGTCCATGTTGTTAGAAAGAGATAGAGTTTGAATATTTGATTCCCAATCCCACACAGAGGTTATTGAATACAAATCTAAGCCATTTTTAGTATACAGAGATAGTATTGTAAAATATTCCATTGCGATAAGTCTGTTGTTGAGGCCAAACTATTTATTTATTTATTTTATTCTTTATTTCTTTGATTCTTTTCTTTCAAATAAGATAGTTGACCTTGACAAGTGCACTGCTTCAATTAATTTTAATCAACATCCAATGTTTAATTGATTATTTAATATTTAGATTAATGAAAAAATCATCTTTTCTTTATTGTGATTGTTGACCTTGGATGTTCCACTGAGATATGTCTCTTTGTGACAAGATTGTTGAAGTTGAGGAATGGTTGCTGCTTTGACTAGTATTAATCAACATCTAATGCCTTATTTATTCTTTTTAATATTTTTATTAGTGAATGAGAATTTTATAAGATCATGGTTAGACCTCATGTTTTACCCCTTTTTATGGTAGAATTAGGGGATTATCCATAAATTAGTTGATGATAATTAGATTGTAATATAGATATTTATTTTCTGCTATTAGGTTTTCAATTTGAATGACTCTTGGTTGCTTATTCATTTTTAACTTGATCATTGTTGATAGATTTATTTTGGAACTATGTCAACATTGTAATTTTAGGCTTTGGTCCTTATTCTTGCGATTTGGTTCATTGTGTAGAAATTGAAACTTTCTTAAACGTTATTTTGTTTGTCCATCTAGTTATTATTCTGATGTATGTTTGCATTTTTAGGAACTATGGTAGATGATAGAAATGGGACAATGTTATATGAAAATGATGTTGTTGATAAGGAATTAAGTTACAATTAAAATTGTTTTAAGTCAAACAAGAAATTTTAAAAGCCAAATTATATACCTAAAATTGCATTAAAATATCTAAAATTGCATTCAAATACCTAATAAATTCACCAAACAAACATATCTCACAACAATTATTTATACAAAGAACATAAGGCATTAAGGTTAGAACTCTTACTTTTCATAAATAAATAAGAATAAAACACAACATTTTTTTAAAAAATTATACACATTTTTCAAAATTTATTTCTTTATATTTAACTATAGAAAAAAAATAGTTTACAAATGAAATTGTTTCATTGCAAAAGAATTCATCGAGAATCACTTTTATATAATATAATAATTGCATAGTCCAAAATGTGGTCCAACAAATAAACCACAAAATAAATATAAAAATCAAACAAAAAAACAATATAAAATAAAAAATTTTAGACTATGGCTTAAAATTTCACTTTGGTGGCTAATTCATATTGAAACATTTTATTTCAAAAAACTTATAATTTATTTTCTTTATTCATAAGGGCATAAATATTTGAGTTATTACCTATTCAAGTATCTTGAGTAATGAAAACTTCTAGCCACATATTGACAAAACTCTACTAATATAATTGTCAATCAATTCTAATTCTATTCTGATCCCTACAGGGACTTGGAGCATAACATCCTTGTTAAGTTTTAGATTTTTTTAATTTAAACCCATGTTTGAAAAAAAAATCCCATAGTTTTTTTTTGATACATAGTTTTAGGTCTTACAATTATGTTTTAGGTTTTATTTAAGTTTACATTTTTAGTTTTTTTAAATTATGTTTAGTTTCTTTTTAATATATGTTATATTAAGTTTTACTTTAGTTTTATTATTGTTGTTGTTGTTTAATTCTTTTTATATATATATATTTTTTTATAAGTTTAGTTTTTATTTATTTATTTAGTTTTCTAGTATTTTAAATTATGTTTTTTAAGTTTTTTTTAATATATAATTGTGTGTCTAGGTTTGTAATAATTCATTTATTTTTAATATAGTGTTGTCAATGGATGTATTAGGTTATATATTGTCATTAATATTAGTAGTCATAGTGTTATGTTTTCAGTGTCAAGAGTAGTTAAATAAAATAATCATTTTTTTAGTTGTTTGGCTTTCATCAAATATATATTTATTTAGAGTCAAGTCCACTTTTATCCGTATAAGTTTTAAATAATCCTATGAAGGCAGTTTTACCTTAATAAAGTATGTATGATCATCTATAATGTAATATCATTTCCTTTTGAAAAATCAGACATATTTTTAAGTGAACCTAACATTCACATGTCAAATTTATGGGGTGGTAATACAGTGTTTACTCCTTGTGATTCTTGTCCTCATGTGAACACTTAGAGGTGGATGTTAGGAATAGTCATTTAGTACTTTACATTAGAATATTAATTAATTAGTATGTGTGTGCAAATAATATGTGTGATTTAGCAATTTGAATCAAAAGAGGATGGTTAGTATGGTTTTAGTTTCAAAATAAATAATAAAATGAAATAAACACACTAATAGCATAACATCTCTAGGCCTAGACACTAGGGAGAGCTTAGTTAACAAAAAAAGAATGAAAAACACAACTAAAAAGCAAGGAACAAAGACACAATAATTCTTTCACCTTCTTTGGATGCTCCAAATGCCTTTGTAGTGGTGGCTTCTTTGGCTTGTGCTCATGAAGTCCTTGGTAATGGAAGTGTGTCTACTTCCATCTCTCCTTGGCACCTTTGGCTTATGGCTTGGCTTGGCTTGGTAATCAATTTGGCATAGTAACACTAGCTACAATGGCTCCTTGAATATATTTGTGCATTATAAATTTGCACCAAAATAGCTTAGAAATGATGTTTATGGCCTCTCTATTTATATATTTTTGAGAATGTGTATAATCAACTTGAACCATCCATCTTGAGATTGAGATGTGTGGTTGAGGATTAATTAAAATTTTAAAATTAATTTTATAATTATCCTCATCAAGACATTGAAAGAAAGGGAAATTAAGAGGCATGGAGGGCTTTGATGAGGCATGGGAGGAATGAATCCTGATATTTGTGACATTTATGGCCTAGGGATGTCTTCCCAAGAAATAAGGTCACCTGATGATGCAGATATTCAATATTCATTTCTAAAAATAAGTTTTCAACAAATTTCTATGGAATTCTTGATTAGGCCTTGATTTAGGTTAATTATCTCTTAAGCATAATTAAGCACTTTGTGTACAAATTACTCTAATTGATCAGAATGCCTTATTATTAGTCCAAAATTTGACTAGATTGGAATTGGAAGTCTATGTCAGATGTATTAGAAATGTTATCCCATTTAGGATGCTACTAACAATAAATAACCAAAGCATGCATCTTGTACAAGATATTTGATAGGAAAGAGAAATCCAAAGCATGTAGGTATAAAAATAATATTTTGACTCAGAATGATCTGATCAAAGTTAGCTAGCCCATAAATTACATTTCCCCATTTAGGGATACCCTAGCCAAAATTTGAACTTGAATACATTAGTTTCACATTATTTGGCATATTTTAGTGTTTTTATGCTAAATTATGTGTTTTGGGTAGAAATTGGCCAAAATCTTGATTGGGGGTTATTGGTGGCCAATTTTATGTGTCTATAATTTCTCCCTATTTGGGAAGGCATTGTAAGCTATAAGCACAGTAACATCTTCTCAAAGAATGAAAAGATCTTGTATGCCTATAACTATAATGATGATAAACTAACTATATGATGCCCCCTCAAGGGAATGGTTGACACAAGTAAGTCAGCAAATGGTCCTTCGGAAAGAAAGAAGCGAAATGAGGGCACTAAAAAAATGGACTATGATGGGGTGAAAACATAATGATATTGAAAATGTAGTCAAAGTCATTGAGAATGCAAGTGGGATGGTGTATAATGGTTTGCCCAAAGGAAGTTATAAACATTATACAGTGATAGTGGCAATGTGGTATGATAACACAATGATTTGCCCAAAGGTGGTTATAACCATTAAGAAGATGGAGTTGCCCCAGTTAGAACAAACAAATAAGATAATAACATGCCCCTATATAGGTAAAAAAATTAAAGTGGTGACAACATAATGATTTGTTCAAAGGTGGTTATAATCATTGATCAATGTAGGTGAGACAGTGTGCAATGATTTGCCTATAGGTAGTTATAATCATTGGACACAAATTATAAAAAACATGATAAACTTGGCCAAGGAGGATGATAACTTAACACAAAGGGTAATGATGAATTGAAACAACCTACTAGTAGGGAGATGCTCGTCTGAACTAATAAAGATTGAAAATTTTCATGTTTAGTTACTCTATTTGAGATATAATTAGGAGTGAATCAGGGTGTTGGTGTCAAAGATATGCCACCATTTTTGAATAGACTTCTTGAATCTGAGGTTTATTATAGCACATGTCAGTAGGCATCATGATATAATATCATAAGGACTTGGCCAAAATATGCATGAGGACTAACTCTCATAATCTAATAATTAATAAAAAATAATGCACTAATGATAAAAACCATGATGATAATGTAAACATATGAATATGGATGGATTCAAGTATAAGTGTGGGTAAATAATTAATCAATGAACACACATAAGCTAAATTAAGGAAATAGTGTTGAAAGCAAAAAAACAAGCAGACAAATAAACAAAATAAGTAGAAATAAACAAACAAAAAACCCTACAAACATTGCCCCTAGAAAATAGGTGACAACTTAACAAATGAACAAAATGGGGGAATAGAAGAAAAGGAAGGGGGTGGTAAAGTTGTATCCATATGAACTAGGCAAGTAGATGTTGCCTACATAGTCCTATAGATGTAATATCAAATAAAAAACTTTAGACCAAATGTAGTTCTCCCAAGGAATAGGAAGAAAATGATAACTGATAAAAACAAACAGAATGAATGTGATAAAATAATAGGAATGGTCTTGCAAAATGGTGTGTGAGACAAAACACCAAAAAGGATGGGGAAACTTAGTGACAAGTGGTTTGCTTACAACTTAGTAAGGGTTCCCATAATCCTTAAGGCAAAAAAATGGTCAAATGTTTTTGGTTTTTCCTAATAGTTTTACAAATGTTTTAGAATTTTGGAAGTATCTCAACTCAATCAAGAATGATGAGACACCAAATGGTTCAATCTCATAAAATGGTGAGAGAGTTCAAACTTAGGTTACTCATAAAATGGTGAGAGCATGGCTTAGGGTGCTCACAAAATGGTAAGAGTGTGGCTTAGGTTACTCAAAAAAAATAAGAGCATGGTGGAAAAGGTGACTATCTGACCTCAACAAGTATTGAGCACTACCTACATAGTCCCAAAGTATGACCTCAAGTCACTATAGTTCCATTCTTACAACAGAGGAATTCAATTAGTGTAGCAGTCAATTCAAACAAAGTAGGCACAGTTGGTAAAAAAAACATAGTATGACACAAGAAGTAGCAAGTTGGTATGTCAAGGCTGAATGTTGCACCTAGCTTGCCATAGGTAGTTATAACTAGGACACAATGGCATAGATTGATGATACTAATTTTCTCAAAATTGGTTATAATTAACAGTAAAATTGGTGGTAAGAAAGGAATAACAAATGAAGGATGCAAATGCTGAAACTTCTATCACACTATCCCAAAATATGCTCTCTATTTGAATTACTTGAACTAACTAATGAACTGATTAGATACCTCAATGATGAAACTATGTAATGAATGACAAAAACCAAGGTCAAATGGGCTAAGCTTTAGAACACACTAGGTTGGTAGGATGGAAGTGGAAAGTGGATATGGTGAAAAGGATAGATAAGGATGGTATTTGTATAAAGAAGAATAGTGATAAAATTGCATAATTGAAATAGTCCTTACAAATAATACACCTTAGCACTCAATCATAGTATCACTTGAGATGAATAATATTCATTGGCTCAAGAAGTTCCTCTCCATCTAGCGTGGCAAACATGTATGCTCTTGATGTATAATCTATAGTGATGATGACAGGCCCTATCTAGTTTGGTTTGAATTTTACTTTATGCTTCTTCTCAGCTATGGTATTCTTTTAGTATTCTTTAAGAACAACATCCCCAAGTTAAAATGTTCTATACTTAACACACTGATTATAGTGGTCTTTGATTCAGTTTTGATATGCTTGAAGATTGTTGAGCATAGTTGTGTATTTCTCATCAAGTAGGTCTAGCTCTTGTAGGTGAGCTACTCAATAGTCATGATCATCCAGGACATACTTGAAAGAGATGCATAGTGAAGGCAATTTAACCTCAATGAGAAGGATGGCTTCAGTACCATAAATAATTGAGTATGGAGTGGATCCTATGGGAGTACGATGATTGGTATGATATGCCCAAATGGTAGGGAATATCTGGAGATGCCAATCATAATCATCATCATTGACAATGTTTATAAGAATATTGACAATGGTTTTATTAGATACCTTAGCTTGGCCATTACCCTGAGGGTAATATGCTATAGAAAAAATGTTGTGTGATGTTCTATTCAGTACATAACCGGTCTACATCCTTGTTCTTGATTGATCCTCCATTATCAAATATAATTTCAGAGGGGATACCATAGCGGCAAATGAGGTGGTTGAAAATGAATTTAGAAATTTGCTTTCCAGTCATGTAAGTGAGGGGTATAGCTTCAACCCACTTAGTGAAATATTAAGTGGTGGTAAGGATATGTTTATGGCCATTAGATGAAGTGGGGATAATCTTTCCAATGAGGTAAAGTCCTCATGTAGAAAATGGTCATGGCATCAACATTGGTTTCAGAGTTTTTGCTAGGGTATGAATTAGATTAGCATGCCATTGACATTTGTCACACGTTTTTACATATGCAATGGCATCTACATCCATTTTGGGCCACTAATAACTAGTACACAAAATATTTTTGGATAGGACTACCCCACAAGAATGATCTCCACATACTCCATGAACTTCTCTTAATGCTAGCATAGATTTTGTCAAATTTAAACAATGAAGCAGATTTCCATCAAAACTATGATGGTAAAGGGTGGATCCAAGTAAAGTACAACAAGTGGAGTGATGAATGAATGTTTTGGTTTGTTTTCAAGATAGGTTAGGTGGTATAAATTTGTCATGAAGGTATTTGTAAAGGTTTGAGTACCAGATAGAATTAGGACCAACAATATCATAAATCATGGTAATGGTTGAAGGTTCATGAGCTGGTGTTGAAAAATTATTAATGAGGAATTGATATTCTCTACCTTTATATGTTTGTTGAATCATAAATATAATAGTATCCATGACATCTATAATTTTGTTAATATCCCTTGGTATGTGCTCAAACTAAATATTGGTAATTTATCACTTAAGAGTGTCGACCATGACTTTATACAGAACTAGCTTGCCATCTTTGGTCTAAAAATGATCTGTGACCTGATTGATGATTAACTAAGAATCATCATAAAATTGAAGATGAGATATATTCTAATGTACTGCTTATCGAATTCCTACAATAAGTGATTCATACTCAGCCATGTTGTTCATACAAAGAAAGCTGATTCTAGATGTTTTAGGGATTAGATCCCCCTATGGTGTAATAAATAATAGGCCTACCCCTGATCCATGTGTAGTAAATGAACCATCAAAATATAGCTTCCAAAGCTACTCCTCAAGGGGTGTGTTAATGACAGTCATTATGGATTCATCAATAAATTGAAACATGATTGGTTGTGTGTCTATGAGAGGTGCTTCCACAAGTTGATCCATAAGAACTTGTCCCTTGATTGCCTTTTAATTTACATACTCTATGTCAAACTCACTAAGAAACATGATCTATTTATCCATTCTATCTTAAAAATCTATTTTGGATAGTAGATACTTGAGCGGATCTACTTTTGAAATGACCATGGTCTTATTATTCAACATGTAATGGCACAGTTTCTGAGCTGTGAAGACCACGGCCAGACAAGATTTTTTGAGCATAGTTATGTTCATATGTAATCTAGGTACAACTTAGGTAGTATATAGTGTGTTCCTTTCCATTATCATCATGTTGAGCCAAGAGTGCCTCCAAATCGTGGTCAATAGCTAACAAGTATAACAAGAATGGCTTTCCTAGCATAAGATGTAATAAAATAGGTAGAGTAACAAGATAGTCTTTGAGTTATTGAAAATCTATTTGGTAGTGATCATCCTAGTGAAATTCAACTCCCTTCTTAAAAATGTATGTGAATGGGTGGCACTTGTCTACTAACTAAGAGATGAAGTGTCAGATTTACTAGATCTTACCCTGAAAACTATGGAGTTGCTTCAAACTAGTTGGTGGTGGCATCTTGATTATAGAATGAATTTTATCTAGATCATCTTCAATACCTCTACGAGACACAATGAAGTTAAGTATTTTACCTAAAGTTACACCAAACACACATTTTTTTGGATTGAGTCTGACTTTGTACTCTTGTAATCTTTCAAATATCTTATGTAGCACTACTAGATGGTTGGCCCTGGTTTTGGATTTTCCTAATATATCATCAACATAGTCTTTAACAATATCATGCATTATATCATGGAATATGATAGTCATGGCCCTTTGATATGTACCTCTAGAATTCTTAATGCCAAATGGCATTACTTGATATAAAATTTTCTCCATGGAGTGGTGAATGCTATTTTATGTTGGTATTATAGTGTTATTTTGATCTGGTTATATCCTAAAAGCCCATCCATGAGTGAAAGCATTTCATAAAAAACCATGAATTCCATGATCATGTCAATATTAGGCAATGGAAAATCATCTTTAGGACAAGCTTTGTTGATGTCTCAAAAATCACTACAGATTTTGATCCCTTCATAATTTTTACTAATAGGTACCACATTAGAGAGCCATTCTGAGTAGTCAATAGATCAGATACATCTTGCATCTAAGAGTTTTTATAACTCTTTTTTTACCAATATAGCAATACAAGGATGCATCTTACGTAGCTTTTGTTTTATTGATTTGGCATCAAGATTAACCACAAGATGGTGTAAAACCAAGGTAGCATCTAAACCTACCATGTCAAAATAGGCCCATGCAAAGATATCTACAAATTCTCTCAATAGATCTGTAAAGATGTCATGTTCCTCCTTAGTGAAGGATCCTCCTAAGTTTATCCATTTTAAGTCTGATGGAGTCTCGATATTTACCTCTATTGTATCTTTGACTAGAAGGGTCAAACCATCTTCTAGGATAGTAGGCAAAGACTTGAAATATTAAATTATGTTAGGGTCCTCTGTTAGGACTTGCTCTTCAACTTCTCCTAGGCATGATGAATATGAGTCCCCTAATGAGAGATTTAGCCATGTGACAAAAATAGTTGGAAATTCTTGAAGAGTTTGATCAAATACTTTTTGTTGCTCAAAGCTGAACTCTGATCCACAGGCACATTCATTGTTGGTGGTATCCTGGTCTAAATTCAAATAAGAATGAACACCCCCCATATAATGGTGCCTAAAATAGGTTTTCACCACTAGACTGGCCTTTATCTTTATTTTTCCCTTGTCAAAAAGCACCTCAAATAGGTTTTCACTTTGGGACCTCAATGTTTTACTTATTTGTTATTAGATAAGGGTGTTTACTCGCTCTCCAAAATAAGCTACATGATTTAATGTGATTGAGAACCCTGATTTGTGATCTCCCAATGGAACATTGTCTATAAGGCCTAAAAAGTCAAAAAATGCCTCATCATTCTAGAAATCATCAATCAATAGACTAGATTCTTATTGGTCCCAATCTATTAGTTGGGGATAATATAATGGCAAATGGTTGTGATGAATAGCCAAGGTAAGGGTACAAATGGCATTGTTATCAAATAGGTTGGTTTCAGCTAGGTCATCAAAGGTGAGGCTATGATCAGACTCTGTTTCATTATCGACATCATCATTACTAGTCACTGGTGATGGAGTTTGAATAATATATGTGAGTTCACCCTCAGGTGGTTTAAATCCAAGTCCATAAGGTCTTTCATACTTAGTCATCAAAATTAACTCGATGGTTCCTTATTGATTTAGTCTAAGGCCTCTTCCTTCATAATTGTGATGCTTCATGATCCTATTAGGAATAGGATACTTGGTTTTTTTATAATAATAATATTGGTTATCATTGTATAACCATGAGTCATCCCCTTCAAGAGGGTTAGGTCTTAGGCTAGATGTTGGTACAAATATGGTAGGTCCCTTATCTTTGCTCTTTTATTGCCAATGCATATGTGGGATGAATTTAGGTTGCCCAAATGTTTTTGGATTATGAGGAAGATTGAAAATATGAAATATATCATGGGTCACATACTTTCCTGGTCCATTATCTAAAATGGTGAAATGATTAGAAGATTTAATAGGTGGCATGTGGGAAAGGGAATCCAAGGTATTAGGATCTATGTAATTATCTAGTAAAAGATCAATAAGTATAGATTTTCTTTTATCATGTTTGGAACTTGAATTCATATCATACTAATAATTATAGCTTTAAAATTTGGCCTCAAGATGCTTACAGTGTTCATATGGGTGTAAATCTTCTAGAATATTCACTTCCATCCCTAAGTGGGAAAACTTGATGCATTGGTGTAGTATTGATGAGACTACATGAATATCATGTAACCAAGGCCTACCTAGAAGAATATTATATGATAACTCAAGATAAAACACTTGGCAAAGTGTATCATGGGTCAAAGGCCCAATGACAACTAACAAACTAATGGTGCCTTGTGATTCTCTTTCTTGATTATCATAAGCTTTGATGGTTATTATTTTTGGCTAGAGATTTGTCATTGTGTGCCCATGAAGCTTGATGAGCCTTAGAGACACTATGTTAAGGATGGATCCATTGTCTATAAGGACACATTTCACTTTATGCCATCTGATAAAAACTTCTATGTACAATAGATTATTATGAAGTAGGCCAAGAGAAGACATATTTCTTTGGTTTAATGTGACTTGTTGGGTTGGAGCTAGGTGTCCAACCAAAGCTTGAAATTTATTAGGGGATATGTCACTAGCAATAGTGGATTGGGTCAAAAACTCTTTCAAGATTTTTTTGTGGATTATTGACATTCAAATCAAATCTAAAATAGAAATTTATGTTGGTGTTTTTTGCAATTGTTCCACAATATCAAACTTCTTATCTTGGTCAATACTGAATGGTTTATTCTAACGTTGAATGGTTGGTTAGATGATAGCCAAAGTGGCAGATGGTTATGGGCCTGAGATAGTAATCTTTGACCTTTGAGTTGTGATTTCACAATCAAGATTAAATATTGGACCATTATTGCTAACTGATGTTTGGAATGGTGTGGGACCAAATAGGACAAGTCTCAGTTATCGATGCACTTGCATGTGGTCACATGGCAAGGACAAGTTGTCAATATAAGGTCTAAAAGGGGAAGTCCTAATTTGTTAGTTTACCTATATGCATTCCTAGGTCAAAGAAAGATTATCCATGTAATTTAGTTGAATGCTGTTGTTTAGCAATGGTCTAGACTGATTAGTGTTTGGTTTAGGATTAATGGAGATGGTATTAATGCTACCCCTTGCAATATGACCTACAACCTTATTGTAGTCATGTGCAACTGCATGGTAGGTTTGTTGGTTGTTACCGTTCTAACTTTAGTTTTTTCCATTGTTCTATCATTTTGGGTTTTGATATTGATTTTGTTGATTATACTAGCTTAGCCTTTGATTTTCATACTAATAATTTTACTACTACACTAGTTGTTGATGTTATTGTTGATTGTTTAGCTATTATTGATTGTATTTCAAGGAAAAGGGTTTTAATAGATCCCAAGATTTTGATTACAATTAGAAGTAATATTATCCAATTTTATCTCCCCATTCTCCAATATATTCTTAATTAAATGCTTGATTTGGACACATCTTCATAGATTATGCCCATTGACCTGATGATAGTCATAAGATTCATTTTCATGGTACCAATCAGGATAAGGAATGACTTATAAATAATGCTTTGGTATAGGTAAACTAATCAGATTTGCAATAGCAAGCTTGTGAAATATAGACTTAATAGGTTCTCCTAGGTCACTAAAGACATGATGTGTAGGCACGATTCTTCTAAGAGGAGGGGTTTGCAATGGTAATGACTATTGTATTTATTATGCAATTTTTGGTTGTTGTGCTTATGACACTAGTTGAGTAGGAGTAAGTTGAAAAGGTGGTGCAGATGCTGTTTTCACCATTTTCACATGACGAGTGATCCAGGCATCAATTTAGGCGACAATTCGGGTGACAGTTCCACCCCAATTGATGATGGAACTTCCGAGAGCCATAACTTTTGCACCATAGCTCCAATTGACTCGCCGTTTAAACCGTTGGAAAGCTAAGAATGAGGGGAACATTGTGAAATGGAATTGAGCTTTGATAAATGAAGTTTGACCCCAGAAAACTCAATGGAAGTGTCTCAAATTTCAATTTTAATAGTGCTGTCTAAAAATAGTAAGTTTCTAAAAATAGTAATTCCTCGAATTATGTATTGTTTTAAATATTGGAAGTCATACCACTTCATCTCCCTCAAGATTGGTGACCTTCCACATCCTCCCCATGCTTTTAAATTGTGTATAAAAGAAGAGGTAACCCGAAATGTGAAGACATACATCTCTTCCCAGAGATAAGCATATATTTGTATTGCGATTTTGAGTAATACTACATCTCTTCTCAGAGAATTCATTGTTACTGTGTTATTTCTATGTTATTGTGATATTTATCAACCAAAACTTTTGAGTTTTGGATCAACGAGATTTGGTTACTCCATTTCCCATAACATTTCTATTAATGTTGAATTTCTTTGATCTTTCATGGTTATTGGCTTATGCCGATTGTGATTCTTACACTTAGATGGGATGTTGGTCATTTCCCTAATTGGTACCTTAATTTTGATTAGTTGAATTAATATTTATGACTCCTTTATTGATGATCACCCTCTCGATCAACAAACCTTTATCAATGATCTCCTTGAATGTATGTGCACATTGTAGTTCCAAATGATAAGCTATCTCACTATGCAAATTTTTAGTGAACACAATAGCTAATTGTTTATCTGGTAAACTATGGGTGAAATAGCTCTCAAGGGCTTTCCATCACTGTAAATAACTTGAAAAACACTCACCATTTTTTTGCTTTGCTTACATTAAATCCACCAATGAAATCTCATGCTCGAGATTATAGGAAAAGTGTTGTAAAAATTTATCAAAAAGATCATCAAAATCCATTACTAAATTTCTAGATAACTTCAAAAACCACTTCAAGGCTTTTCCAGCCAAGCTTCTTGGAAATAACAGTAAATGGTATATGTCACTATATGCCACTAGTTGACATGCAATGAATAATTCAATCAAATGAGCCTTAGGGTCACCTTTTCCTTTGTATTTATCAAATTTTAATGGTTCATATCCTGGAGAAAATGATATTTGCAAATACTCCATGTTGAATGGATAGGAACATATGTCATCCAATTTAAATTTTTTAGTTTGTTTACCAGCTTGAATAGCAACAATTGCATCTTTCATCTGTTGCAATTCTTGAGATGAGAAACTAGAAGGAATATTAGTTTGAAGGAGAATTTGGATTTAGATAGATATTTGGGAGGTCACAAGTGGAACAATTTGACCAAGGTATGATGGAGCTACCTATTAGGGTACATTGGCTTGGTTGGAGAATGGACCAAGAATATGCATACATATATTAGGATGTACTTGAAATTTCACACTTGGTTATGTGATATTCTGGTTTAGGTTGGTGATAAAGTTTTGACTTGGAGGATTTTGTGGTTGGGATGGAGGGATATAACTATATTATGCCTATTATGGTTGAAAAGGGACATGTTACTGACTAATTAAACCTTACTATTGAGTGGGAACTTGTGGACTAAGACCCTATCATTAGATTTGTGGCACATTTTGAACCAATGATTATCTAGTAGGTACTTAAGAAACATGGGGAACTCCTTGTTTCATGAATCCCCATAAGGAAGTAAAAGTAGGTTGTAGATTTTGCATCTATCATTGACAAATATTTTCACGTTGTTGATTATTCATTGCTTGGTTTTGGATTGGCATATTAGTCTATGACTGAAGAGGTATATTCATTATTACCTTGCGAGGTGGAACATTTGTTGCCCCTGATTGAGGTGGAAATGTATTTGTCCTCTGTTGCCTTGATACACTAGATTATGCTTGTTGTTGTAGAATACTACTCGAGACTTGTTGAGGAGTAGGATTCATCACATTCTATCATTGAGGCATGATATTGGCCATTGTTTGATTACCTAATCCCATAGGTTATACATTTGAGGAAGTATTCGGTTGAGTTTTGGGTGTAGAAACTTCCACTCCTTAGTATGATAACCTATTCATAGGATTAACTATAGGTACATGTTGTTGGCTAGTTGTTTACACATTAGTACCACTTTGATCATGACTGGATGTTGTTTGCACATTATCTACTATGTTTGGCTCATTGTTTAGTATAGAGGCCAAAGACACTTCTTCAATAATGGGCATATTCATCAAGTTATCTATTGAAATGATTTATATGAATGGGTCAAAATTCAGATTCCATTGTCTAGTTAACTCTATCAACACTCCTATTGAAGGAACTAGGTCAATGAGAGGCTTACTTACCATGTTCATCTGATTTAAATCACGTACTAGATTCACATATGTTTGATATGCTATCTACATTTGGTTAAAGTGCTCTTGCATGATGTTTTTACCTTAATCAGATATATTAGGATCTTGGTATGTTATTTGGATTAGAGCCATAGGATTGCTAGAAGAAACCTATTGATCGTAAATGATATTATAGGGCATATTAGTATATGTTTTTATTTTTTCCTATTTATTAATTAGGAAAATTTTATTTCTTGTGCATACATGGATTTTTCCCACATTTTTGGGATAGGTTGGCTTATGTGGAGGTGTGTGTCATAGATGTGTCATAGGTGTCATAAGAATGTCATAAGTAACTCCCTTGATGGGAGTTACTTCTCTATTATTAGCACCTTTTCACCACCTTTCATGGAGGAGTTACAATCTATTCTTGGGGTGCCTTGTCCACCTTTTGTGGAGGAGTTACTTACGTACTCTCCTATATGTATTCTTCACTTTGGCCATCTCATGAAAATCAGATTTTGGTTTTCTCCATTTTGTCTTGTGCAATTTATCTTCTTGTGTTATTTTCAAATTGTTTTATCATCTATGTGGTGTGCACTTGTTTCATCTTGTGTGATCATGTCTCCATTGCAATCACGTTATCCAGATTCTGGCAACAAATCTGATATGGTATCAGAGCAAGAATGATAATCATGTGTATGGTTATGCTTTTAGTTTATTTTGAAATCAAGAGGAGTAGAGCTCTCTTTGTTTTTTTATTTTCTAGATCTGATCTAAAATAGAAAAACATATCATATCTGGGATCATTTTCTTGGGAATCCTTGGCCTTTGGGTGTCTTGGTTGTCTTCACTTCAGGGGCTGGTTTAGCAGTTAGCCTAGGCGCCATTATTGTGTGCAAGGAGCAGAGGGAGGAGCAGCTCTAAGCAACTTCAATTCCAGCAGCATAATTCCTTCCTTCCAGCTATGCCATTAGTTGTATAGCATCCAAAATAGCCTTCAGCTCTAGCAGCAGCAGTCTGCACTCTCCAATAGCTGACCAGGTCATACAGCGTGCAAGTCTGCAAGTCTGTACCAACTTTAGCAGCACCTTCAGTTCTGCTATGCCTCAGGTAGTCCTTCTAGCTTATTTTCTTTCCCAGTAAGGCACAAAGTAGGGCGTACGGTGTTCAACAAGTCTTCACATTTATTTTTTTTGTCTTTTCTAAGTTAAAATTTTGGACTGTGCTATTTTGGTGCCCCTTCCTTACTTGGCATCCCATGTGGCACCCCTTGGAAACTTGGCAATCCTTCATTCTATCTATGCTTCATTATTTTCAGTTTAAAATTGACTTGTAAAACAAAAATCAGTCAATTTGACTGAATATTTAATTTTTTAGATAGTTTTGTAATTTGGGGGTTTTTCATTTTAAACTTATATCTTCAACCTACGAAGACGAAGGGTGAGGCCCGGGTTTGTAGGAGGCCAATTCCCCCTCACACAAACCTCTTTTAGATTCCTTGTTCTGTGCCAAATCCAATGAGTAGTTGGAAGGCCACTTTCTCTCTCATAACAAGAATTTTTTTAATGTTTTAGTGCTTTTTTTTTGCAAAAACACTAGTTTACGAGAAAATTGAACCTTTAATATCTTGCAAACGGTAGCTCAAATTTGGGTGCCAATTTTTCCAAAAGTGTTTGTAATTCAATTCTCCATAGTGTAGGCTTATTATTTGTCAAAAATGCACTAGTTTATAAAGTGCCTAAAATTTTGGGTCTCTCAAGACACATTTTTGGCTGAGTCTGACGTCTTGTTTTCTTTAGTCTTGCACTGATTGCTCTAAGACACATTCTTAGCTAAGTATGACATCTTTTGAGTGTGCACTTGCATATTTGGGGGGGGCTAAATATTTTTGGGGGTGTGATTGCTTTTCACAACTTGCAAATATTTGCTTTCATTCTCCTTTCTGCATAACTTCACAACTTACAATCAGCACAACTTCACCTAAATTCAACTAAAAATGGATTATTTTCAACTTAAACCCCTAACACCCTTTAACTATCATGAATGGAAGGTTAAAATGTCAATCATTCTTAGAAGTAAAGGGTTGTATAGGATCACCATGGGTACTAAAGTAGAACCCAACACTGATGTTGAAAAGGTCAAGTGGTATAATCGTAGTGATGAAGCTTATGGATTACTGAGTTTGTCTATGTCTCCAAAAATTTTCTTCCATTTATAATTCTCCCAGACTCCTAATGACATATGGGACACCTTAAAAAAGTTATTTGGGAAGCTTGATGAGATGAGAGGTCATGAGCTCGAAAACGAACTCATAAGTCTAAGTCCTTTTGACACCCTAAAGACTTCTTCACTAAGTTTAAGGCCCTTAGATTGAAATTGAAATAATGTAGGATAGATAATAAATATGATCAACCCATACTTTCTATTCTTGCAAAGTTAGGTCTAAGCTATTCAATCTTTGTCTCCACCTTCCATGCCATAAAAAGTGCCCTTGGCACTACATGGAAAATGCCTTCTTTGGATTCATTCATTGCCGACTTGACTAGGGAGCAAGATAAGCTAATTCAAATGGGCATAATGAAGTCTACTCAACCCCAAGCTTTGATAGCTAGAAATGGTAATGATAAAACTTCAACAAAGGAGAAGAAGAAAAAAAGAACAAGGACCAGGACTAAGAGAAGAAGAAAGAAAACAACAATCCTACCAAAAACAGCACTGAGTCTTCATCCTCCAATGCTAAACCTAAGAAGGAGAAGGTTAAGTGTGCCTATTGTAAAAAGATAGGGCATGCTGAACATAAATGCATGAAGAAACAAATATATCACCTAACTCATCTTCTAGAGAAGAACAACATAGGTATTCCTGAGTCCATCAAGCAGAATTCATCTACCCAAGATTCTACCAAGGTAAAAGGCAAAAGTAAGGAGAAAGAAAAGGGCAAGGCCCTTGTAGCTATAGTAGATTCTACATCATCATGGGTCATTGATTCAGGTGCTTCTCACACATGGGCTCTTCACTAGTTGAGTTTTCATCTTTAGAGCTTTGTAGCATGACTTCAATTAGTTTGGGTGATGACACATCAGTTTCCATTGCAGGGAGAGGGTCAGTTGAAATGGAAGGAGGAACATTCAATAATTTTCTAAGTGTTCCTTCTCTTTCAACCAATCTCCTATCAGTGTACCAAATCACTTACATTGGTCGGGGCATGAGAGTTGAGTTTTCACCAGATTCAGTGGCTATCAGGGAGTTGCATAGTGATACTATAGTGGCAGTGGGTAGAGCAGATCACCAATCCAGGTTATACACCTTCTCACATTTTGCATCAGATTCTTCTCTAACATCATTGCTGACTCATTCAGATGGAGTTAGGAAATTATGGCATGAGTAGTTTGGCCACCTTAAATACCGCTACCTTGAGCAACTTTGCAAACATGACATGGTCATTGGCTTGCCTCAATCCAATTCTTAAAAGGACTTTGTGAGGGGAGCTCCCTTGGGAAGCATTCCAAAGTAAAATTTGACAAAGGTAAAGCTTGGAGGGCTTCACAACCTTTGGAGTTAGTCCACAGTGATGTATTGGGACCCTTTCCCAAACCATCTTTCACAAGGGCCAAGTACATCCTCACTTTCATTGATGATTTCTCTAGGTACAACTAGATATATTTTCTCAAACAAAAGTCTGAAGTGTTTGAAAATTTTCTAGACTTCAAGGCTCTTGTTGAGAAATAGAGTGAGAAATCCATCAAGGTTCTTCAAACTGATAATGGAGGGGAGTATGTCAGCATCAGGTTTGAGTAGTTTTGCACTATAGAGGGGATTGATTTGCAGTGCATAGTCACTTACAGTCCTTCATAGAATGGGGTTGCAGAATGCAAAAATAGGTTTTTGAAAGAGATGGGTAGCTATATGATTCATTCCAAATCCTTAGCACCACAGTACTAGGCCAAAGCCATCAATTGTGATTGTTACATTTAAAATAGGGTTCCTCACAAAGCTTTGAAAGGGATAACACCCTTTGAAGCTTGGCATAAAAGGAAACCTGATGTTGAGCACCTCAGGTTTTTTGGATCCCCAACCATGGCCCACATTCTAAAGAAGAAATGAAAAGCTATGGAATGTCAGTCCAAGCCTTGCATCTTTGTAGGATATCCAGATGGTATTAAGGGATATCATCTTCTGGATCTAGTCACTCATAAGTTGTTCATCAAGAGAAGTGTCTATTTTCAGGAGACTCAACACTTGACACTTCTTCTCCCTTATCGGATCTACTTCTTCATGATGATTCCTCATTAGATTCAGATCAACCATATCAAGTTCTTGAGCCAGAGACATTTTCTTCTTTGAGTTAAGATAGCGAGGATAGTGATGTAGAGTCATCCACCTCTAGTCAGCCAGAGGATGAGGAGTTAGCACCTGACTCACCCACTTTCAATCCACTTTGGACTAGACAGACACTTGAGAGTGCTGGTACTTGGGCAAGATATCCTATAGATGATAGACGTACTAGGGGGATTTTTAGAGAGATCCACATGCCTTCTTTGCTACAGTTTTGGATCCACAAACTTTTTGAGAGGCATCAGGGGTACCCTAGTGGGATAGTGCTATGGAAGAAGAATATTCTTTCTTAATCAAAAATCACACTTGGGACTTGACTTCACTTCCTAAGGGAAGAAAGATGGTTCGATGTAGGTGGATATATTAGTTCAATTTTCTAGTAGATGGGTCAATTGATAAGTACAAGGTGTGATTGGTCACCAAGGGTTTCTGACAAGTGGCAAGCATTGACTACTCAGAGACCTTTGCACCCATTTCAAAGATGACTTATATTCGACTCACCTTGGCTATTGTCATGGCACATGGTTGGGATATGCATCATCTGGATGTGAAGAGTGCCTTTCTTCACAGAGACCTAGAGGAAGAGATCTATATGGAGCAGCTGCCAAGATTTGCTCAGGATTTTTCCTTAGTATGCAGACTTAGGAAATCTATCTATGGCCTCAAATAAGCCCCTCAGGCTTGGTATGCCAAGATGGATTCCTTCCTTCTCACAGCAGGTTTCACTAGGTGCCATTTTGATCCCAATGACTATTTCTTGTGGCAGGATGATTCGCTCTTGATTTTGGTTCTATATGTTGATGACCTTTTGATCATCGGGAGTTCTTCATCGGCTATTGCAGCAGTGAAAGCATCTCTTTAGGATAGATTTGACATGATAGACTTGGGTTTATTGCACTACTTCTTTGGAATTGAGATCTCATAGTTAGATTCAAGGATTTCTCTTGCATAACCTAAGTATGCTCTTGACTTATTGGCTTGGTTTCACATGGCTAATTGCAAGCCATCTCTGACTCCCTTTCTATCAAGAGTCAAGCTTGAGGCTGATTTTTCTACACCATTAGTTGATGCCACTCGGTATCGATAACTTGTTGGTAGTCTCATCTACTTGACTCACACCAGGCCTGACATATCATATACAGTGGGACTTGTTTCCAAATTCATGCAGGAACCTCATGAGCTGAATTAGAAAGTAGCTAAGAGGATCTTGCATTACATACAGGGTTCACATAGATACAAGATTCATTAAAAATTTGGCATAGAGGTTGACTTCGTTGGATATACAGATTCAGACTGGGTTGGTGATTCACAGACTCTCGAGTCCACTTCTAGTTACAGTTTCTCTCTAGGTTCTAGTCTTATCAGTTGGTCTAACAAGAAGTAGAATGTTATTGTTATATCATCCATAGAGGTAGAGTATAGGGGAGCTATTAATGTAGATACTGAGGCTATTTGGCTTCAAGGGATACTTTTTGAGTTTGGCATTCCTATCAAGTAGCCCACCATCATTTATTGTGACAACCAAAGTACCATTTAGATTTGCAAGAATCTAGTTTAGCACCAGTAGACCAAGCACATATAAATTCACATGCATTTCATTTGGGAGCTTATTCATAGTCAGGTCATTGACTTGATATTTTGTTAGTCTTCAGAGTAGGTTGCAGACATCTTCACCAAACCTTTCACTGAGAGCAAGTTCATTCATCTACGAGCTCTTCTTGGGGTGCGGTCCACATCTGCATAGCATCATCTTCAGGGGGGCCTTCTAGCCTGTTCTTTTATTTTATGTCTCTTTTTTTTTTGGGGGGGGGGGGGGCGGGGGTGGGTTGTTTCCTACGGGTTTTCTCCTTTTCTCTATCTTATGGGAGATTGCATTTGTACAAGGGTACCTCATCAGGCCTAGTTGTTGGGACCCATTTTATATTTCCACACTGCCCACCTAAGCTATGCTTATGGGGGTTATTAGTGTAGGTTTTTATTTTTCCCTATTTATTAATTAGGGAAATTATATTTCTTGTGCATACATGGAGTTTTCCTATATTTATGGGATAGGCTAGCTTATGTGGAGGTGTGTGTCATAGATATGTCATAGGTGTCATAAGAATGTCATAAGTAACTCCCTTGATGGGAGTTACTTCTCTATTCTTAGCACCTTGTCACCACCTTTCATTGAGGAGTTACAGTCTATTCTTGGGGTGCCTTGTCCACCTTTAATGGAGGAGTTACTTACATACTCTCTTATATGTATTCCTCACTTTGGCCATCTCATGAAAATCAGATTTTGGTTTTCTCTATTTTGTCTTGTGTAAATTATCTTCTTGTGTTCTTTTAAAATTGCTTTATCATCTATATGGTGTGTACTTGTTTCATCTTGTGTGATCACATCTCCATTGCACCCGTATTATCCAGATTCTGGCAACAACTCTGATAGGGCACTCTTACTAGACTTGGTAAATTTTTGTGGGGGATGTCTACTGGAAACATAGCCCTTACCTCTATGGCTCTAACCAAAATCTCATATTTGTTCTCTAAAAAATGTCACTCAAACAAAAATGGATCATACGTGGAAGCTATATTATTAGAATATGACTATTGAAGTATTGTCTCATCCATTATAGGTATTATAGCTAGGTATTTAATGGTTTGCTCTTGGTCTTGTTATGAATAAGGTGGTGTGTTAACTAGATAGTTGGTCAATAGATCTTGGCGTTGTGCCCTTGATTGATTATTATAAGAGGGATAAGAATCCATCTCATAATAAATATTATACGCATAGGGGTCTTGCATCATTTCTTTCTGTGCAACCACATTACTAATCTTTGGATTGTAGATGAGTCTACTACGAGTGTAGGAATAGATGTTGGGATCCATAGTCAATGCTTTTATGATAAAAGATCAAAAAGTTCTACAAATTCTAAAAAGGATAATGTCTAAAGTAAATGATGTCCCAACTTAGTCTAGATTTGTCAAAAGGATCAAAAGGTTTATGCAAAATAAATTTGAGAAAATAAGCTAGCGTGAAGTGTATAACATTTCAATATTCACCCAAAGATAAGCAAGTAAATGGTATTAAAAATCAAAATTCTAAACTCTAAGGTCAAAGTGTTTCAAATCAGTCTAATCTAGGAATTTAAAAGTTGCTAGGTCTTTTGGCCAAATACGGCATTAAAAGCTAGGCTCAAACAAGGCATGAGCTAGGACTCTTGGCTAAACGGTGTCAAAAGTTAGACTTTGCATATAGATGAAAGTTTTTAATCTAACAGATTTGAAATGCTTTTAATAAACACTAGGCATTTGATTCATGGACATGAACTTGATCAACTAAGTATAAGGTATGAAACAAAAGGCACTTTATCAATAGTTTATTTTCTCACAAAAAAAGGTATAAAATTGGGTTCTTTTAATTAAAAATATAGACAAAATTGAATAGTATAACTATTTTAGACAAAAGATCACAAAATTACACTTGGATTGGTCTGAAAATGTAGGAACAAATTTGAAACCTATGCAAGAAGGTCTATGAAACAATATTCAAAAAAAATTGGGTAGTGTAACAATGCTATACTACCCAAAAATGTGTGATAAAAAGGTTTATTTAAAAAACTCTCTAAGTCAAAGATGTTTTCCTAAAAATTTTATAGCATAACACTACCTTTTTGACTCAAAATGTTGTGGTGCATAGACTTAAAGTGCAAATGTTTAGCACAAAATGGCTTAAGTCTATCAAATAATGATAATGATTATAAGTCTTAAACGACCTTCAGCCCAAATTAGAAATTAAACTTAATTTCCCTCAATTTTAGTGTAAATGGCGAACCCACTTAACACATCAACCTTATGAACCTATAAATGTGCAACTTCAAATTTAGATTATAAGTGAAGGACTTTAAACAACTTTGGTAAAGGTCTAGATTCAATTGGGCAGCATAACTATGCCAAAGTATATGATATGACTCTCAAGCTTTGATGAACTTTTGAACAAGGAAAATCAATGATCTTACATTCGTAGCATAATGCCTCTTTGTTCAAAGTAAAATTTGGACCATGTGTTTGGTTTGGATTTTTTATATACACCATGTTTTGACTCTAAACAAGACTTTAATCTAGGACAAGACCAACTAATTAACCATTCTTAGATCCTAAAATAGCAAGGTTGTTTGGTATTGCTAGAATCCATCAATATACATCATTTGAGAGGGTTTTAAGTGTTCATCCAAAAGTAAATGTGCAGTATATAGTAGGGTTTTTACACCCCCCCTGCCTTCTCTCAAATAACAATACTATGACATGGACCTTGAGGTACACCTTGCACCAACAATACTTCCACGGCAAGTGGACATTTATCTAAGATATAACAAGTTTCCAAATGATCTACAAGAATCAATTGCACAAGGACTTTCATGCCAAAAAATGCAAAAGAAATGCACAAATTTTGGGTCCATATCACTTGGCTTGTTTCAAAAAGGTTAGTCTTTTTTATAACCACTACATCCTACTATTCACTTAGTGTAGTGCAATGTCCAAAGTGCCACTACATCCCATGTCCAACTCCAAAGGAGTGAAGTCAATGCTAGGAGATGAAACCCTGGGTTGAAGCTTTCCTAAATAACTTGTAGGAGGTGATGAAGTCCACCTCGTAAGCCAAGATACATAAAAAAATAAAGAAAGAATGAAAGTAAAAATACTTTAGGGTCATTTTCAAGGTCACCCAAACTTTAATGATTTTTTGGGGAGTGCTTTAGATGACTTTCTTTCTAAGCCTTGGACTAGGCTATTTGTAATAGGAATGGTGATTTTGATTCCAAGGGTTCCCTATAAGGGACAAATAGAAGAGCATGCATGCAACATTCCTCTTTTTCTAAATAAAAATTTGATTAAACAACTATTTCAAATAAGAATTGACAAGTGTGTTCAATTTTAAACCCAAAATGAAAGATTTAGTGGTGTTTATTTGACCCCTTGGTCTTAGTTACAAACTTTGAAAACATTCACCAAAACATCTAAGTCCTTTGTTAAACACCAAAACAAGGTTCCTAATTGATTTTTAAGCATGCAAAGGTGATTTAAACATGTTTTGAATAAATATCAAGCTTGGTCCTGTAGCAAAAATGTTAGCATGTCTTTTAGCTTTGAAGCTCTTTTTAGCTTGAAATAATAAACTTTGGAAAAGTAGCTCTCAGGTCTATGTTTTTCAAAAAACACAGTGATCAACATCAGTTATTACAAATGATAATAGTTACCTTGACTAACCAAAATATATCAATGTTAGTTTTGCTAACGGATGTTAGTTAAACCATGTAATTGATGTCAGTCTTACTTGTTGATGTCAGTTACTATGTAAAATTGTGGCAACCAAAAATGGCAAAATAAAGTTAGAAAATCAATTTGTAAGAGTTTTAAAGGTTCAAATAAATATTTTAGAGTTAAAAAATGATCTTTTTCAGGTTTCAGATGCATATAATCCGACCAGGCATGCCATTATGTGATCTAGGAATTTGACTCAAGAGTGGATGGTTTGTATGGTGTTAGTTCCAAAATGAAAATAAAATGAAATAAACACACTAATAACATAACATCTCTAGGCCTAGACACTAGAGAGAGCTTAGTTAACAAAATCAAATGACAAACACAACTAAAAAGCAAGGATTGAAAACACAATAATTCATGCACCTTCCTTAGATGCTCCAAATACCTTTGTAGTGGTGGCTTGCTTAGCTTGTGCTCATGAAGTCATTGGCAATGGAAGCTTGTCTACCTCCATATCTCTTTGGCACCTTTGGCTTATAGATTGGCTTAGCTTGGAATCAATTTGGCATGGTAACACTAGTTGTAATGGCTCTTTGAAGATATTTTTACATTATAACTTTGCACCAAAATAGCTTAGAAATGATGTTCATGCCTCTCTATTTATAGATTTTTGAGAATGTCTAAATCAACCTGAGCCATCCATCCTAAGATTGAGATGTGTGGTTGAGTATTAATTCAAATTTTGGAATTAATTTTATAATTATCCTCATCATGACATTAGAAGGGGAAATTAAGAGGCATGGAGGGCTTTGATGAGGCATGGGAGGCATGAATCTTGATATTTGTGGCATTTATGGCCTATGGATGCCTTCCCAAGAAATGAGGTCACCTAATGATGCAGATACTCAATATTCATTTCCAAAAATAAGTTTTCAACAAGTTTCCATGAAATTATTGATTAGGCCTTGATTTGGGTTAATTAACTCTTAAGCATGATTAAGCACGTCGTGCACAAATTACTCAAATTGATTAGAATGCCTTATTATTTGTCCAAAATTTGACTAATTCAGAATTGAAAGTCCATGTCAGATGCATTAGAACCATTATCCCATTTAGGATGCTACTGATAATAAATAACCAAGGCATGCATCTTGTGTAAGAGATTTGATAGGAAAGAAAAATCCAGAACACGTAGGTACAAAATTGACATTTTGACTCAGAATGATCTGAAGAAAGTTAGTTGGCCCATAAATTACATTGCCCCATTTAGGGATACCCTATCCAAAATTGGCACTTGAATACATCAATTTCAAATTATTTAGCATTTTTTAGTGTTTTTAGGCTAAATTATGCATTTTTGGTGGAAATTGGCCAAAATTTTGATTGAGGGTTATTGGTGGCTATTTTTAGGTGTCTACAATGTGTAGATCAAATAATGTCATTGATTTATTAGAGAAAAACATATAGAGTCTATAGAAGATAGAATAGGTTGAGTGAGAATCTATAGGAGAGATAAGTGTGAGAGATTTGTGGGGATAAGATATTAGTGTTGACTCCTCGTTTATAGGATATATTTACACTATTTATTGTAATTTCTTTTATATGAATAAAAATTTGAAGTTGGTTGACTGAGATTATGTTGTACATATTCAAGCCTTTGGCTCTTTCACAACAAATAAATTCTCTAATATGGATAAATTTATACATCCTCCTCCTACTATGAATTATATTAACATTCAAATAGAAATGTTAAATAGATAATCATCACTACAAAAATTCATAACAAGTAAGGTCAATCATCAAATTTAGCCTTGGTGCTTATATGATTTAATTTTGATTTACAAATGAAATGCCATAAATCACTAAATTTTTAAAAAGTAATTTAGGCTACAGTGTGTACAAAACCTATATCCACACACACACACACACACACACACACACACACACACACACACACACACAATAGTAATTTTAAAAAATGGAAATGATCTATAAATAATAAATGTGAAATATATATGAAAACCTTAATTTGTACTTGTCTTAAGTTGACCATCTAAGTTGATTGTTGGTGAAAACTAGCTAAAAATACCACTAAACTACATCATGATTGAAATCAAGATTTTAAATTATTCTAGAATAAGGATGTACTTCAGTCACAACCTAGTTTATTATTCAATTTATTTTTCAATCTGGGGACCTATGATTATTTGTGAAGGTTTGTTGATTGACTATATGTCCTGATTTATCATGTAGAAGACTTACAAAAGTAAAAAACCTTCTTTTTGTACATGCAATATATAGAGATTAGATAATAAAAATAAAGAAAAAGGTTAGGGGAATAGTTGAGTTATCCTCAAAAAAATTATGTAATTTGATTTGAGTGTTGCTTACATGATTCAATTGGGCCTCAGGTTGATTTAGTTCTCCCTCTTAGAGTGAGTGTGTGAATTTTACTCCTTTACTATATGAATGTGGTTAGATAGATTGATTTAATTTTTTGACAAGTACCCTTGACCTATAATAAAGGAATTTATAATTGGAATGTCATTGATATAATACAATATAACTTGAAATTAGGAAGAATAGTGTATCTCTACTCGGTGTGTAGTAAGTTCAATAGAGAATGTTAGATGATTGTAAAGTAGTTTCTAGATTTACTTTTATAGAAGTGTCTTTGGAATATTTTCATTAACCAAAATTATTAGAAGCATAAGAAATGTAGTATGAAACATCTTTAATTTTGAAAGTGTTTAGTAGGGCATGAGATACAAAGCCTCATTAGTGGATAAGGTCGCACTTTGGCCTTGTCTGCCTAATATGGTCTTGTCCTAGAAGGACAAAGAATGTTAATACTTGACTTGACATGGTATATAAGCATAATAAATATGAATAGAGATGCATGCATGATGTTTTTAAGTGTTTTCAAGATAGTAAGGATCTTATAGATCTTGTGAGTTAATGAAATGGTGAATAGGACCAAGCAAGGCAAAGATGTCAAGGTTAAACATTGTCAAGCACTTAATAATTTAATTCTATGTCTATATTTGCCTCCCCATCACTTTATTATAGTGATGCAATGAAATGAAACTAATACAGTAAAATATATTGTTTACCTGAGTGTGTATATAGACTTTATATTTTTATGTAGAGTTTAATTGTGTAAGATGTCTCAATACAAAACCTGAAACAACACAACTAAAAGTAGTCATTGTTAATATTTTAAATCTTGTAATTTTATAAGTTGAAATTTGAGATTTAAAAAAGAGATCAAGCAAATAATACACCTAAAATAGTATGTCACATAATTTCCCTGTAACTTGAAAGTGGAGAAGTGCATTCCTGCTTGTTGAGACATTTAGAGAAATATTGAACCTATGGTAAATTGATAGTGATCAAGCCTCAATTGTGAAACCCATTGAATGCTCTTGATTTGGAAATATTTTACACTAGACCTCTCATCTAAACATGTAGAGTATTATTTTAGAATTATTGAATGGGTGGAACCATGAAATGTGACTCACTAAAATTGCAACTATAGAATTTGAATGTCACTAACTCTAATGTGTCTCACTTGTAACATTGAAGATGAATCACACCACTATAGATATATATTATATTTGAATCTTGGTACCTCTGAAACTTAAAACATGATAACTTGAATTTTGAAGATTGAAATGAATAGACATGAACAAGAATGACTATCATGCCCCTTGTATTTATAATAATGTCATATAGAATGACAATTAAACTTGAAACTACTTGTAACTATGACAATGAGTACACATGCTTGACATATCCCCCCATAATATTAATTTTTTGAAACATATTGAACCTTTGAATATTGTATTTTTTCATGAATTTGAAATTTACTCATGAAGGATTAAATTCTCAAGACAAGCCCATTGTGTTGCCCCTTTTGAGATGAGAGGCATAACCTGCAAGTCACTTATCTCAAAATTAATTTTCTAAAGTGTGTTAAAGATATAATCATTGAGTATCATGTGAAATTTTGAAATAGATTGCATCATAGTATTAAGTATATAATTAAAATGCATATAAAACATGTGTTAGATAGATGTAGCATTTGAAGTGCATAAGTAGAAAGTTCATGATATGCATCATGACATAAATAGTAAATGAATAAAACATAATTAACATGTGATATAAATCACTACACCATAGTAACAAGCAATGAGTATATAGGTAATGTCACACAATGGTACACAGTTTGCATACGATGTCATGCATAAGGCCACAAAGGCGATATAGAAGGGGCATATGAGTGGTGCACAAAAATACAAGGCCAAGAGACACACATAAATGGTATGATGATGCCAAATAAGAAATAATATGTAAAAAAAAGGCCAATAGTCATAAATAATAAACAAAAAAGTCATAATTTATCAAGTATAAAAGTATGAATTTTGAGAATGAGCATAGAGAAAATAAATTTAGGCTACATCTACCATATGTAATGATATCATTTTTGGAAAATAACATGTGTATGTAATATAATGTATAGCATGAGTGAGTGGCAAGACATTTGTTATGATATAAATCTTGACATGATAGAGAAAGTTATGGATAGATACAATTTATTGAATTATTCGAGGGGAATGATGACATGCCTCAAACATAGAAAGGTTGTTAGGTAAAGAAGAAACTCCAACACCAAAAACCATGTAAAATTATACCATGTATCACACTCACATACCTCATAAAAAGCATTGTGTATTGAAAAATTAAATTTGATATCAACTTGTCCTAAAATAAGTAACATATGGAAAGAAGTACATTAGCACATAATTAAATACTTCTAGGTCCTAATTTTGAATTTTTTTAAAAAAATGGTTTTTTGTTTTTTGTGAAATATATGATTTTTTGTGTATTTTTGAATTAAAATTTCAATATTAAAAATTTGGAAATTGTAAATAAGCAAGGCTTCAAAATTATAATAAATAGGAAGGGATTTAAACAATCCCCAATAAGGTGTTAATTAATAGTATGAAGCAAGGAGGAAGGCAAGATAGATTCCCCTAATGTATGTGTGAATAAACTGGCATAAGTGATAGATAAGAATAGACATGCCCCCTATGGAAAAGTGTGTTAATGTGGTATGTATAATGGAAAAATATGATCATGTACATGCAATAAAATCCATAACCTGATAGATATAAAGTAGTAAGCATGAGAATGCATATGGAAATTATTGTAAAATAGTAGTTTTGGATTGTTCATATTAGTTTGAAAAATCATGAGGGAAAGAGCCCAAAGTGCAAGGTAAAGATAAAGGCTAGAAGAATTCTAGAATAATGAATAGAAGAATTAATAATGTAATGAAATTGAAGAAGCTATGTACAAATAGAAATAAGTATGTAGCTAACCAATTGCTTGATTAGGAAAAGTTCTCATGGATATCCTCCATAAACGGTATATCCACATGCTTCATTTCGTGATAAGCCACCATTTGGAATAGAATGATTTAGTGTAGAACTATGTGATCCATTATATTGTATTAGATGTTTCATATGATGTATATCAGTCATAACTACATTATATGTCATGGTTAGAATATGCACTACTTTTTTATCTTGTGTTATAATTATGTATTCCTTTGAAATGGTAATCATTAACCTATCTTGATGAAATGTTAGAGAATCATAATCAATAATAATTATAGTACCCATTATTTTTTGTGATAACATTCCCAGGATTGCATTGTATTGATATAAATTAGGATCAATGTGAAATAAAGTTGAACATGATTTAGGACCAAAAGTGATTGGTAGTGTGATAGATCCTATACAATGCTTTGGTCCTGTAGCTTTATTGATATGTTGTGTATCATACCCAAGATATATGAGAATAAGAATAGAGAGACCACATACACTTTCATCTTCTCCTCAAATTATCTTGAGTTTGGTTCATTTAAATTAATCAAAAAAAATATTTTAGACTATATATACAAATATGTATTGCATATATATTTTTCTATTTTTTTTTAAATCATTAACTATGTGTTAAGATTTATTTTTTAAGTTAATTTTTAAATTTTGTATAGATAGATAGTGGGCCATAGTATTATATGCTGACCCTAATGAGAGGCTCTAAAAAGTAAGAATGTTTCTTTGTTGCCTCTTTTGTAACCTTATTTTGAGAAGTAACCTTAAAGATTTGTCCTTATCATGAAATCCTTGATCAAGGAACCCTTTTTTGAAAATAGTTTTATGTTTCTTTGGTGTATTTACCTCTGAGTGTTGGTCTACTTGAGACTTGAATTTATTTTTTTGCATCTTTTACTTCTGAGATGTGATCATTAAATTATGAATAATGCTTGAGTCAAATAATTGTGATATAGCCTATGAAATAGAATTTTAGTTGTTTTAATTATTATGTAGATACTGTATAGTACAAATGGGTGCTTTGCCCTTATCTTTAAAGATATCTCTATATTGGCCCACTCTAATAGATGTAAATAAATATTGAGATAAGTGTATGTATTCATCAGTGGGATTGAAATTTAACTTGCATAATTTATCATATATTAATTATTGTGCATCCTCATCATCACTTCTATAATATCCTTAAATTTTATAATATGAGTCTTATAAATCAAACAATAATGGTAATTCATTAATAAATTCTTTTATTTGAATAGGAATTTGTACTTTTTGCATATCTTTTTTGGTAAGTTCTATTATTTTCATAAAAATTGGACCTTGGTGTGCAACTTCCTTGGTAGGTTCTTGTATTTTTGGAGGATTGACCTATGGAATAGAATTTTTGTTACTTGATTCACCTCATAAGTGTGCATTAATGCAACTAGAATTGGTTTCTAAGGTGGTCTAATAGAGACCTTATGAGATTGTGATTATGACATTTGACAATATTGAAAGCATGCATCATCAACTAGAATTATATACTCATGTGTTTCATGCAAAAATCTAATGCATTTATGGAATGTATAAGGTATAGCCTCCATAAAATGAATCCAATTCTATCCTAAAAGTAAATTACATTATAATTGATTAGGAATGACTTGAAAAACATTAGGTATCATTTTAGGACCCAATAAAAAATATAATGTGATAGTTTTTAGTATATGCTTGGGAGAGATATAAAATACATGTATAAATTTCTCATATTTTTGAAGATTATTTTAATCAAGCCCAATTTATGTACAAAATCATAAATGTAAATATTTATCCAAGAACCTTTGTCGACTTATGCATGCTTAAATACTTTTCCATGTATTTGAACTTGAATGAATAATGGAATATATTTCTCAATGATATGCTTGGGTGGTACATATTCCTTATTAAAATTAACAATACTAGCAATATCCTTGAAGGTGTTCATAATATAAGTGAATGAAGCTGGTTATGTATCCAAGACAAAAGTGGTATCATAATGTTGCATATAATGTATCCTTGTAAGTTGGTGATTTCTGTAATAACTCTATAATAGAAATCTTAGCTGGAGTAGTATGTAATTGATCAATAACGTCATAACTCTTGGGTTGAGAATATTTCATTCAAGAAGGGGGAGAAGGGACATTAGAAGTAATGGGTGGAGTAGGTAGGGGTGGTCACCCCCTTTCTAGTTTGAAAAACATGGACACAAGATTTTAATATGAGCCTTATAATAATAAGGGGAATGAATTGACTAATAGAAGTATGTTGAGGGTGAGGATGATGAATCGCAAAAGGTTTTTAACATGCTCTTTGGTGTCTAATTGTGATAGGAAGTAAGTTTGATTGGATATTATAATAGTAAGTATTAGCAAAGGGTAAGATCTTTTTTAGGAATGGTGAACAAGAATTCCAACCCAATATTTAGAAGTGATAACTCCAAGAACATCACATATGAAGCTACTGACAATTTATCTCAAAATAAAGTGAATCAAGTGTTATTCAAAAATATAATATGCTAGTACAAAGAAAAGCTTTTGTATAAACAGGCAAGGTGAAACATAAGACTAGCCTAAATAGCCAATGTGGGATAAATCCTCATATTGGTCAAACTCATAAAGGGATGAAATATCTAGATAATACACTAGAAAACATGATAAATAAATGAAATACATACTCTAACTCCCCCCATATGAATCTAGGAGCTAATAATAATAGAAATAGTGACATATCCACAATATTAGTCTTGATAATAAGGCTTGATGATGTTCTCATGTACAATATATATCCATGAAATGGAGAAAGGAAGAAAACCCATAGGAATAAAATCCCCCCCCCCAAATGATGTAAAATAAAGAAGAAGCAAAGTAAGGAAGGAAGGAAGTACTTCATGTGGAATACTCCCTATGGACAACTTCTTTCACCCCACACAAATATTAGTATTATATATTTTGTGTGGATGGAAAGAATGTAAGGAATGATCTACATAGGTGGTGAGATGGTCTCAAAATTAAAATTTTCTTCCCATTAATGTACCTTCCTCTTGAGTGCTACAAATAATATGTCCTAAAGACACATCACCTATAGAAATATTGATGCCAACAGGAGATACAATACCCTATAAGAGTCTGCCGAGGCTTCCATGAGTGTATCCCATAGAATTAAGTATGAAAGATCCATATCCAAGAGTATGTTTCTCAAAGGAATCAAGCACATAATCAAATGGATACAAAGTGGGACAAGTAATACACATAGTATTAGGAGTAGCAAAAATATCTAGAATAAAATTTATAATAATAATAGGTTCCTCATGGAAATCACTATCTAAACACATATTTTTATAAACAAGAGGAGGTGGTGATGAATGAATAATAATTATGGCACAATAAAATTCATCCTTAAGGGGGTGTGATGGTGTATTATCCATGATCTTCAAAAGTAATTGTGAAGGTGCCACATCATCAAGAATCATGTCCTCTAGATAAATGAAATTAATATGAGTATAAACTATATGAGGATTAATAGGTGCCTCAAACAAACCATAATAAAAATATAGGTAATCACTAAAAACTAAAGAAGGTTGAATAATGAGAGGTGTAGGAGGTAAGAATACCTCATCTAGATCACCATCAATAACTATGTCCTCAAAAAATGAAGAGGAATCTTGATTCATGTCACTAGTAAAGAGTGAATCCTCACTAGGAGGAGAATAAGGAAGTGTAATTAATGTCTCACATATGTTAGTTTCAAGACTCAAATCTTGAAAAACATTAGTATCATCATCAAAAGATAAATCCTCACTAATAAGAGGATAAGGAAGTGGAATAGAAGGAGGTGGAGTAAAAGAGGGTGCAAAAGACCTAAAAGACTCAATATCCTTCTCAAATAATTATACAATAGCATCCCAAGCTTATTTTGGTGATTTGTCACATGTGACAACACTACAAAATATCTGAAACATGGAGGTGAATTAAATAAAAATCCTCATCTTGCATGGATATAATACAATCAAAAACTTCCTCATCTATAAAGTGGGTAATGTCACCAAGCATAACACTCCACATGTCTTTTCATTATAATTGTATCCACATTTTGATCTTCCAAAGAATTTAATTGGAGGTGTTAAGGGGATTAAATTATTAGGAATCCATTGTCAAAAAATAAGGAAAAAGTCAAGAATAAAAACCCTCTCAAAAATACAAATCACCTCGTGATAATTTAATGTCTCCTAATGAAATTAATTAACACCTTTAAAAAGTGTAAGGCCCTCCAAATTTGGAACTATATAATTAGTGATTTTTATAATATAAATGAACCTAGTAGATGGATAATCAAAAAACATATGCTTTTGAAAAAAAAGTACTTGATTTCAAGTCATGATTCAAAATTTATAGTTTTTACAAGATTGCCATCATTAAAATGGGTCAAATAAGTAAACATTGCACAAAAAATAAATTCTTGGAGAAAAATTAAATTATTTCTACCAAATATGAAAAAAATGAGTTTGAAGGAAATTTGGAGCAAATAAAAATAACAATCTTCCACATAGATCAATCTTCCATGTTGATTTTTTACTTTAAATACAACATCTGATTTTTTTTCCTATCATGCATAAAAAATCATAGAAAATTAGATTCATAGGGTCAAATTAATATCTTCATATCAACTTTGATAATACTCAAAATCCTTATTATAACCACTTTCTAGAACCTACCGAATTCCTCTTTCTAACAGTGAAATAATTTTCTAATTTAGACACCTATGTGAGGATAAATTGATTTGCAGGAGAGTCATAATTTTTTACAACAAAAATTTACAATTTCTCCAAAATATTTGTCAACATCAAAAGAAAATCTTAAATATTTATAAAAAACACCTCTACTACACGAAGAAGAAATTTTGATAAATAGACAAACCCTTGCAGGAACAAACTCGTAAATGGATGGGTACAACAACTCTAGCTCTAATACCATGTTCGAAATGGCTAACAAGCACTCTAAACTAAGATTCAATAGTATTAAATCCAAGAACATCACCCATGAAGCTATAGACAATTAATTTCAAAATAAAGTTAATCAAGTGTTATTTAGAAATATGATTTTCTAGTACAAAGAAGAGCTCTTGCTTAAATAGGTAAGGCAAAACACAAAACTAGCCTAAATAAACAATGTGGGATAAATCCTCACATAGGATAAACCCACAAAAGGATGAAATAACTAGATAATACACTAGAAAACATGAGAAATACATGAAATGCATGCTCTAACAATCTTTGGATATGGTTTAAATTTACATTATCCACAAGGGGTAGAGTTTTTTTTATACCCAAGACCTTTGGTACCAATATTGTTTGAAATGCTCATTTATTCTTGCCCCCAAATTGTGAGAAAAAATCATTTGATGATGGTAATTACTTGGGAGAATTGGTAAAGGATGTGATATTTCAATAGTAAGAATTGAAAATTTCTTGAGGGTCTATATTATACATTTTATCATATTGATCAAATTTATATTTTATCCATGCCACAACATAATGAATAACATGTTGCAAGGGAATACCAAATTCAACAATGAATTTCATAATCGTATGTAAAATATGAGAAAAACATTGAATCATTGATCCTGTTATGAATATAATATAAGCAAAAAATCAAGGTATATGAGTGATATAGCTAAGGGTTTGAATTATTGTGTGGGCTATTAAATATACTTATTTGTTCATAGAGTAATGTTGGTGTAATATTTTAGGGAACTAACTACATAGGTAAATTTTTACATGTAGTGCAATATCCATCTCTAAAGGTATGATGAGAATAAATTTCTTCGATGAAAAGCTCCACTCATGTGCACCACAAATCAAATAACTAAAAAAAAACTTATGTTAGTGTGAACAAGGGACCCTAGGCATTTATGATATACTATGAGGTATGTGAAAACTAAAAGTTGTGTTTAGTGTTTCAAAATGGCTATAATTATTGAGGTAGAACCCTCACACCATGTTCTCTATAAAATAGAACTATGTGTAACCTATAATAACTATCACTAAGTAGTTTTACAACTGTTGGAACACAATTATAAAAATAAGAATAAAATAGAAAATAAATGGACAAGAAAAATTGAAATATGTTATTGTAATGAATCAAAACATTCTAATTTTTTTTGAAATCATAAATTCAACTAAAACCCTAGACCATACAATAATCAAACAAACAAAAATTTGTATTCTTAAAATAAAGTCATGATTTCACCAAAATGTTTGTGTTTTAATTTTGTTTCACAAATGAAATACATTAAGACACTAAATTATTTAAATCTAATTTATTTTATAGTATTTATAGAACCTAAAATTTTAATATAATAATTTAAATAAATGGGAATGATCTATAAATAGTAAGTGTGTAAAATATATGTAAAACTCAACTCAAATATATCTTACGCTAATTATTGGTGAAAACTCATTGAAAAGTCCTATGAATTACATTGTGACCAAAAGAAAGTTTTAAAATTGTGTTGGGATAAGGTTGCACAAAGGATAAGTCCATATTGTAGCCTTTTTTTTTTTACATTGACATGTCTTAATAAATTATGATTAATTTTATAATCTAGTACATGTCTCTATCTATGAGGGTTTTTGATTGATTGTGTCCTGATTTGTTTTGCAAAAACTTGTAAAAATAATACCATATTTTCTGCATATGCACTAGATAGATAAAATACAAAAAAAGGGGAAAACATGTTAAGGTTAATTTCTATGTTATCCTTAGAAAAACTTGTGTAATCTAAGTGTTGTCTACATAGCCCAAATGTGCATGAGGCTGATGTAATTCTCACTTCTAGAGTAAGTGTGTGAATTTTTCTCCTTAACTATAATTTAGTTAGATAGATTGAATTAATTATTTGATAAAAAATACATTTAACCTACAATAAAGTAATTCATACTTGGCAGATGACTATTAAAATACAACAAAACTTTAAATTGGGATGAATATTGCATTTTTTCTCAATGTGTAATAAGTCCAATAGAGAGTGTTAGATGATTGCCAAATAGTTTCCAAGTGTGATTTTATAAAGGTATACTTGGAATATTTCCATTAAATAACCTTATTATAAGCATAGGAAATCCATTTTAAAGCTTATATAATTTTTAAAGTGACTATTAGGGTGTGAGAGGTGAGGCCATAGTAGTGGATAATACTGCATTATGATGTTATCTGCCTAGTGTGGTCTTGTTCTTATAAGACAAAGACCATTGATACTTGGCTTCATAGGATATTTAAGAAAAATAGAGATGAGTAGGGATGAAATAATGATGTCTATATGATGTTTCTTAGTGTTTTAAATAAATTAAATATCTCGTAGATATTTTGATCTAACAGAATGGAAAATAGGACCAAAAGAGGTAATGATGTCAAGGTTAAATATTGTTAAGCACTTAATAATTTGATTTTGGACACCTGTTAACACTGATACAAAATGTATGATTTGAAATCAAGGCCTATATGTTGGATAGTTTTTAGTGATGTCATGTAGGTGTCCAGGTGAGTGGATAAAGTGTCTTAATAGTCTATGTGACAATGAAAAAATGTGCAATGTGCTTGTTCTATTATGACTGAAGGAGGCTTGGTTGATCTTCAGTTGTGGCAAGGTTAAGGATGTTTATGGATGAGTATGGTATTTTGGTCATGTGCAAGGGGTCGTATCAAAAGTCAAGAATTATATGAGTGTTTATGTGCATGAGTGCATTTCATATGTTTGATCATTTTTTTCATCTAGATATTTTGGGTTTAGTGGCAAAAAATCTAAGTAGGTAGTTTGTTGATATCACCATTTCCAAGTGTGGATGAGTTAAGGGGAATTGGTCATATGGTTGTGATCATATTTGTTCCTAGTTATTATGCACTAAATTTTAAGTCATGTGAGGAACTGTAACATAATATATTCAAGTACAAAGGTGGGCTCCCAGGTAGTTTGATAGTGTTTTCCCATACTTAGCCAGATTTACAATGTGGAAAGAAAAGCTGAGTAGGAATTTTGATGTATTCATATTTCACACATGTGGTAGTTTCATAACAAGATTATCATTTGGGTTTATTCAATTGTGTTCTTAATTACTATGATCTAAGTTTTAGTTTATGTAATGAAGTGCATCAAAAGATATGTGTATACAAAGTTAGCCATCTAGGTAGTTTTAAGCATAGTTGACTCTATGGAAGAAAAATCTAAGTGAGTGGATTAATGGTGTTACATATTTTAGACACAAAGTTTATAGGAGAATATTGATATATGGTTGGATTCTCTTATGTGATGAGATCATATGGACCAAATTTTAGATCATGCATCTAAACACATCAAAATTTATTGAGGTCCAAAGTTGGCCTTCTAGGTAGATTTCAATGGTTCCCATAGACAATTTTACAAGACATAAATATCAGGACCAAATGAAGATCCAATAATTTATTGGATTTTGTACAAATTGATTGAATGACATGTATCGAGTCAAAGAGCTCAAAGTGATATTTCCTTAATGATAGGTAGAGTTAAATACCAAGCTACTTCTAAGATCTAACAATGAATAGGTTTTCATAGTAATCAAGATAAATGGTGCATATTGATTGAAATGAGTTCAAAGTGTCTAATGTTTAACACAAATAAAAATTAAGCTACATATAGGAAATCAACGGAGCATGTTTTTTCTAGGATGTCAGGAATAAGAGAGATGATGTCAAGTGTTTGAAGTTTAACATTTGGGCAATAAAACACTATGAGTTAAAGTTAAAATATGATCAATGGTGCATGATTAATATAAGATTCAAGGGAATGATATGCATTTTAAGTGATCAAAATTTAACTATGACTGTTTCGATTTAAATATAAAAAATTATGAAGGAAAATCTAGTGCTTAGTTTTTGTGATATATATTTTGATCTATGAAAAATTTGCTCATCATGTAAAAAGAGAATTTGTATAATAATCCAAGTCACATCTTTAAATATATATTTAAATATTATAAATTGTGTATAATAAAAGTTATTAAGGTTCAAAGTTGATTGTGTGTTCATGCATGTTCTTTAAGTAACTTGACAAGGGTATTTGAGTTGTGCTTGTTAGTATCTCAATGTTTAAAGGTGAAATAACTATTGGAGTATGTTTTAGACTCCATGATGAACATATATATACATTATCAATGTTTGACCAATCATACTTAATATGATCAAAGGGTTAGAAGTTAACTATGTTTTCTTTTATAATGATTATGTGTATAAAGAGGTGTTTGAGCTAATTTAGGGTTAGTAGAAGAGTGTTATGATGGATGTTGGTACTTAAAGGGGACCTATAGATCATGTGGCATGTTTCCATGAGTTTTAAAGTGTTCCTATGTTCTTATTTTTCTTGATGAAGTGATAAATGGGTGAATAAGTCTCCATGAGACCTATAAGAACTACAAGGGCCTAATTAAAAGGTGTAGCTCCATAAGGGTGACCCATGGATGCTATGATCAACATTTGAGTATGGTATTGAGATATGTATCTATGTGAGATACTCCTTAAGTGATAATGCATGTCTAATCACTGAACAAGATAGTGATGTTCATGAATACTCTGTAAATAGTGAAACCAAAGGTGATGGTTTCTAAATTTGTAAGAGGTGTGTGTGTGTGTGTGTGTGTGTGTGAGAGAGAGAGAGAGAGAGAGAGAGAGTTGTGGAGTGAAGGATAGGTAAAGTTCCCAGTAGATGAGTTGATGAGTAAATAAGATTTAGGACTATGTGTATGACCTATGGGTCATGTTTATAATGTCATAATAGTTCTCTTGTAGGTTGAAGATGAGAGAAGAGGTCTAGGGTGACCCAAAAGGTGGCTTTATATGCATTGAGTGTGCATAGTTGAAGATAGATGAAATACTTTGTATCTCCATCAGATCAATAGGTAATCAATGTTTAGGATATTTTTTATTCTTAGATGTTGTTGTGATTGATCAACATCTAGGGGGTTGTAACTTCCTTACAAGGTGAAACTTTCTAAAAGTCTATTTGTGGTGGTTGCTTAGTTAGATAAGTGTTGTAGCACCTTGTGGAATTGTAGTCTCACTAAATAAGAGATATTAGTTCCTTGATCAGTTGTATATGGTCTAAATTGGTTCTTTTTATTATTGGACAATATTCCAATTATAGCTTCTGGTGGGTTTTCTCCCCTAAGAGAGTTTCCCACATATGTCATGTGTTATGTGCTTGATCTTGCATTTTCTCTCATTTTCATTGCTATGAATGATATGTATGCTTCATGAAATGCTTTTGGTAATTGATTAAGAGTTTTAAAGGATTCAAATTAAATTTAGATTATCTATACTCACTGATTCACCCCCTACTCAATGTTTGTAACCTCTAACAATTGGTATCAAAGTAAGTCCTTATAAGTTTAAGCATTTAAAGGTGATCAAAATTTTAATGGTTGACAAACTATTATGTGCTTTATCAAATGTTAATTTAAGCATGGATGATTTGAAGATGCAAGTGAAAGATCTATAAGAAACAACCAAGAATCTATAAGTCATGATGGTTAAAGGTCTCAACTAAAGGGAGGAGTAATTGGAAAATAAATACATGACTTGCTCAGTTTTACTCTTATCCAAGGATAAAAACATATTTCATCTCCATAAAAATGGTCAATAATGAAAATTCATGGATATGTAATGGTCAAGATAAAGGAAGGTCAAATTTGAATGATGTCTTCAATGTGTACTGCTTCTCTTGCAATCAACTTGGTCATATATATAGGGAGTATGCTTTCTCTCCAGAGATCAAAAGGAATCTTATATGTTAAAATTATAACCAATGAGGTCATATAACCAAAAACTACAAAAGATATTTTTGGAAAAAGGATATACAAGTCATTGACACCATCAAATGGTTTAAGAAAACTAGTTTAAGATTGAATAAGAAAAGAAGCAGAATTCAAGTGGTCCACCAAAGGAAGAGTTAATGTTTGTTCAAAGAACCTTGCATACTCAAGAATATGGGAATAAAATATGATTCATAGATAGTGGATGATCATATCATATGATAGGAGACAAGAGTAAGTTTATCTCTCTTAGGAATACCAACCTTGGTTCAGTGAGATTTGGTGACAAAAAATCTACTAACATAGTATTTAAAGGTACTCTAAGTTTGGATAATGCTCATACTAGGACTGAGAATGTCTTATATGTATAAAGTTTGAGACATAATCTTTTAAGTGTAAGACAAATGTGTAAGAAAGGAAATGTTGAAACTTTTCATGATGATGTGTGTCAAGTACGAAAGGTTGGCATATTAGTTGCGAATGTTTATAAAATAGATAACATGTATGTATTCCATGAATCTAAGAAGGATGAGTGATTCATAAGTTAATTGGAAGAAATTTGGATTTGGCAGAGAAGTCTTGGACATATAAATTTTGGTAATATGGTAAAGATCAGTTCAAAGGGGTTGGTAAGGCATATGCCCAAGATTTCTAAGATTCTTCATTTTGTTTTCAAATTATGTCTTCATGGGAAGCAAACCAAAACAAGATACAAATCCAAGGAGTTCTCAACTATAAATCCATTAGATTTGATTTACATATATCTATGTGGACCTATGATAACCCAAAGTATTTAGTTTAATATCTACTTCATTCTTCTCATTAATGATTTTACTAGGATGACTTGGATATTTTTTCTTAAAGTAAAATCAAAAGCTATTAAAAAATTTATGGCATTCAAACTGCATATAGAAAATGATAAAGGGTCAAAGATCAAGTGTGTAATATCATATAGAGGAGGTGATTTTTGGTCTCATGAATCTGATAATTCTTGTGAAAAATAAGGGATAAGGAGACAATATTTTGCTGGTAGAACACCACAATAGAATGGTGTTGTTGAAAGGAAGAATATGACTATTCAAGAGATGAGTAGAACCATGCTTCAAGATTTGAAACTATCATATGGTTATTGGGAATAGGCATCCAAAATTTTAGTTTACATCCTAAATAGGTGTTAAATTAGAGTAAATAGTGATAAGACTCCTTATGAGTTATGGAAGAATAAAGAAACTAATTCCAAACATTTTAGAGTGTTTGGGAGCAGGTGATTCATCAAAAGATGAAGATAATCTTGGAAAATTTAATTCAAGGTCTAATGAGGGCATATTCTAAGTTTACTCTCGTATCAATACTGCCTATAGGTTCTTCAATAAGAGACTTCACAAGATTGTTGAAAGTTCAAATGTAAAGGTAGATGATACAAGTAGAGTCAAGAAGTCAAAATTACAAGTAAGCAACTCAATTAAGAATTCTATTGTAGATTTTGATAAGTTATATGTTCAAACAAATGATGAACATGAATAAGAGGAAGAAAGACAAGACTCTAAAGCTACATTAAGAAGAATTCATAAAGATAATCTAATCTCTTAAGTTATCGAAAATATTAGTGTAGTTTTGTAAACTAGAAGGAGAATGTTTATCAATCAGAATCAATAAGACTCAGCTCTGTTGTCCATGATTGAACCCAAAACATTCATGGAAGCTAGAAAAGATGAAATTTGGATTGATTCAATAGATGAATAATTTGATCAAATTGTAAAAAATGAAACATGAGATTTAGTTCCTAGGCTAAAAGATAAAAATGTGATAGGTACCAAGTGGGTTTTCGAAAACAAGATTAATGAGAAAGGAAAAGTCACAAGGAAAAAAGCTATATTGGTGTGTAAAGGATATGCTCAGGTTATAGGAATAGATTTTGATGAGATTTTTACTCATGTGTTAAGAATTAAAGAAAGTAGACTCTTTTTTGTATATGCATGTTTCAAAGGATTTAAGGTATACCAAATGAATGTGAAATCTACATTATTCAATGGAAACCTAGAAGAATAAGTCTACATTGAGTTACCTAAAGGATACTTCATGTCCAATAATCAATATTTTATATGTAAATTGAAGAAGACTCTTTATGGTCTTAAACAAGCTCCTAGAGCTTGGTATGATAAGCTAAATAAGTATATTTTGAGTCAAGGTTTTAAAAAAGGGTTAGATGATAGTAATTTATATATTAAGACAAAAGGTAATCATCAATTGATATTATGTTTATATTTTGATGACATATTTTTTTGGATCTAACAATGATAATATGAGTAGAGAGTTAGCAAATACTATGAGGACTAAGTTTTAAATGTCAATGCTAGGAGAACTTGTTTTATTCTTAAGATTTAAAATTAATCAAATCGATGCAGGGATATTAATAAAATTAAGCAAGAAGTAAGCCTTAGTGTCTCTATCAACTACAAAAGCTGATTATATAACATCTACCTCTTATTGCATGTAAGTTATGTGGATGAAACAAACCTTGGAAGATCATAATGTAAGACATAATGGACCTTGTCCTAACTATTATTAAAATACTAGTGTAATTAGTATCTCAAAAAATCATGTTATGTACTCAAAAACTAAGCACATTCCTATTAGATATCACTTCTTGAGAGAAAAAGTCAGTAACCAAAGTGTTAATTTGGAGTGTGTGCCTAAAAAATAGAAACTTGAAAATATTATGAACAAATCATTATCAAAAGCTACATTTGAGTATATAAGACAAAGTTTGGGTGTCATTTCTTTCCTTGTGAGTCAATAGAAGGTCTTTTGGTTAAGGGGGAGCAACAAGTTCGTGACCATTACTTGAGAGAGAAGGCTAGTAAGCTTGTTTGGTGGTTCTTCATGGTGTGTGGAGATGTGAAGATGATCAAAAAGATTAATGGATTAGAGATATTAGGGTGAGTCCCTCTTAGATGTTTCTTGATATGTTTCATCATATTTCATTATTTTTTTGTATTCTTTCTTCATTAGTTGTAGTGTTTGGTTGAAGAGAGTGTTAGCATGTGGTAAGAGGAAGATGTCAAGGCAAAGAAAAGGTAGGATCAAGGTGAGGGGAAGTTTATATTGTATTTCTAAGGTGTTCTCCTCCTATTGATGGTATTTTTAGGTCCTCAATATCAGTTAGGTTCCTACTTTGTCATTGTGTCAAAGGGGGAGAAGATTCATATTGTGAGAGTGCTTAAAAAGAGAGAAGGAAGGTGAGATGTATATTATTTCATGGTGGGTGTTGACATCAATGACAAAAGGTGAGATTGTTTAATATTTTTCAATGATGTCATAATGATGTCATGGAGGTTTCTAGTTGAGTGGTTGAAGTGTCAGGATAGTCTATGTGATAATGACAAAGTGTGCAATGTGTTTTTCCTAGTATGCTTGAAGGAGGCTTGGTTGATCTTTAGTTTTGGCATGGTTAGAGATGTTTAGGTATGAGTATGGTGATTTGAGTATATGAAAGGGGTCCTATAAAAATTCAATAATGATTTGATTGATTTTGTGTATGAGTGGATTTCACCTATTTTATCATTGTTTTCATATAGATATTTTGGGTCTACTGGCAAAAAATATGAGTAGGCAGTTTGTCGATGTCACCATTGCCATGTGTGGATGAGTTAGAGGGAGTTGGTCATATGGTTGTGATAAAATTTGTTCCTAATTTATATTAATTAAATTTTATATCATGAAACTAACTTCAACATAAGATATGCAAGTGAAAATTTGGGCTCCTAGGTAATTTGGTAGTGTTTTCCCATACTTAGCCAAATTTGTAATGTGGCAAGAAAAAAATGAGTAGGCATTTTGATGCAGTCATATTTTTATCATGTGGTAGTTTCAAAAAACAATTATAATATGTTTTTGTTAATTTTTGTGCCTAGTTACTATGAGATAAGTCTCAAGCCTTGCAATGAAGCACATCAAAAGATATGCATGTGTAAAGTTGGCCATCTGGGTAATTTTAGGCATAGTTGGCTCTATGGTAAAAAATTTTGAGTGATTATATTAATGGTGTTATATCTTGAACATTAAAAGGTTAAAATATAATACTGATAAATGGTTAGATTTTCCTATGTGAGGAGATCACATGGTCCAAATTTTAGGTCATGTATCTAAGCGCAACAAAAGTTATTGAGGTCCAAAGTTGGCCTTCCAAGCAGATTGTAATGACTCCCATAATTAGTTGATTTTGAAAGAGATAAATATCAATACAAAATTAATATCCAATGATTTAAAAGTGATTTTACATATAGATCTAAGGGCACATATTGATTTAAAGAGGTCAAAGTGACAGTCACTTGACAATAGGCAGAGAGGTAAAGATCAAGCTAATTCTAAGATCTGAAGGTGAGTGGGTTTTTGTATTAATTAATATAAATGGTACATATTGATTGAAATGATTTCAATGTGTTCAATGTTTAACATAGATAAATATTGAGCTACGTATAGTGGATCGATAGAGCATGTTTGTTCCAAGATGTCAGGAAAAAGTGAGATGATGCCAAGTGTTTAAAGTTTAACATTTGGGCAGTGGCACACTATAAGTTAAAGTTAGAATAATAGATGTTTCATCATTAATATAAGATTCAAGGGCATAATATTCATTTTAAGTGACCAGAGTTTAATTATGATCGTTGGTATTCAAATATTCAAATTTGTGAAGGAAAAACTAGTGCTTAGGTTTTGTGTTATATCTTTTGTTTTATGCAAAATTTGCTCATGATGTAAAAATTGAATTTATAGAGAACTCTAAGGAACATATATAAATATATATTTTGATATATAAAAAAAATTATATTAAAATTTATTAATTTTCAAATTTGACTATGTGTTCATGCATGTTCTACAAGTAACCCGAGAAGGGTATTTGAGATGTGCTTGTTGGTATCTCAATGTTTAAAGGTGAAATAGATATTAGAGTATGTTTTATACTATATTAGGGCCATATATGTTCATTATTAATTTTTTACCAATCACATGTAGTATGAACAAAGGGTTATAATTTGACTATGTTTTTGTTCATAATGATTGTGTGTACAGAGAGGTGTTTGAGTTAATTTAGGGTCAGCAAAACAGTGCTATGATGGATGTTGTAACTTAAAGGGGACCTATATATCATTTCAAATGGGTCCATGAATTATAAATTGTTCCTATGTTCTTATTTTTCTTGATGAAGTGCTAAATGGGTGAATAGGTCTCTATGAGACCTATAAGAGCTACAATGGCCTAATTGAAAGGTGTGGCTATTTAAGGGTGACCCATGGATGCTATGGAAAACCTTTGAGGATGTTATTGATTTGTGTCTCAATGTGAGAGAAGCCTTAAGTTTTAAGTCATGTCTAATGTCTGACCAAGATAGTTATGTTCATGAATGCTCTATAAATAGTGAAACCAAAGGTAATGGTTTCTAGACTTGTTAAAGGTGTCTTTGTATGAGATTTGTGGAGTGAAGGAGAGAGATAGTGCCCAGTAGATGAGTTGATGACCAAATAATATTTATGAATGTGTGTATGATTTTTGGGTCATTTTTTAATGTTATAATAATGCTCTTGCAAGTTGAGGATGAGCGAAGAGGTCTAGGGTGACCCAAAAGGTGGCTTTGGATACATTGAGTGTATAGAGTTAAAGAGAGATGATATACTTTGTATCTAAATTATATTGGTAGGAAATCAGTGTTTAAGAGATGTTATATTCTTAGATTTTTTTGTGGTTTCCCAAAATCTAGGGGGTTGTATCCTCTTTGTAAGGTTAAACTTGCTAAAAGTCTAGTTATTATGGTTTCTCAACTAGATAGGTTTTATAGCACCTTATCGGATTGTAGTCTCACTAAATAAGCAATATTATTTATTTTATCAGTTTTAGATGGTCTAAATTGGTTCTTGTTATTATAGTATAGTAGTGTAATTACTGTTTCAATGGATTTTCTCACCCAAAAGGGTTTCCCACATATGTCATGTGTTATGTGTTTGATCTTGCATTGTCTCTCTTATTCATTACTATGAATGATATATATGTTTCATGAAATTATTGTGGTAATTGATTAATATTTTGAAAGGATTAAAATTAAATTTTGATTATATGGGCTCATTAATTCACCCCCCTCTCAGTGATTGTACCTTTAACACTATATTTGATGATCATTTGTAACTATCATTATTTTTTAATGATGATTATATGTTCAACATTACCATTTAAATGTTAATATAATTCATAATAGGAGGAAACCTTTAAAAATTTATATATTTATTATAATCATTTATAGTTTTTTACAATTTTGTTAAAATTTTACCTGTCATATAATATTATTTCTTAAAATTTTGATTTTATTTTATGACTATCAAGGCCTAAATTTGAAGGTCAACCCTAATATCATGAATTCTCTTTTTATGGTAGTTATATATTCAATATGATAAAGGTGTTATACTTCTAATTGTGATTTATACAAACTTCACTTGATGTGTATAAAATTGTTTTCTTTCCTTCAAATTAAAGTTATTTTAATGCAATGATATATTTTATAGCCTTTAGATGTGAGATGGGAGTATTATTTCTTTATTTCTTTTTAATATATCTATTTTATCCCTTTTAGGGTGGATGAACCCCCTTGGCCTCTAGGTTGCTTTGTAGGTTGGGGAATTGAGTTTCATGGTTGTGTTTGTGTGTTCCTTGCTTCATTGTTTGAGATGGATCTTAAATTATTTTTATCTTTCATATCTTATTGAGAAGTACATTGAAGGTTATAGTGTGAAAATGTAAATTATTTTATTTTCAAAAGAGGGAAAGATATGTATGAAACAAAAGAATTAATAAGATGATATTCAAATTCTTCCCTACTAAATGATGTGTGGAATCAAAAGGGGCACTGAAATGGGGAATGTGTGAATATGTTTTGGATATTTATTTTTTGATATTGGTTTTGGTCATTCATATCAAGAATTCATCTAAATTGACATGTAGTATATTTTCTATGTTTTAAGGGGTTTTTTTGGATATTTGATATCTATTTTCATTGAAATCACACATGTTTTAATCATATATTGGGTAACTGACATAATTCAATGGAAGTTATAGATTGTATTGATAAATGTGACATGTCACCAAAATTTACCCATGTATCTCCATAGGATTCCTAAATTCCATCTCCTAAATACCTAGTCATTACCCATCATGACCACTGCCTAGCTTGCCTTAATATCTTTCACCACTTTCATATTTTGCATGGCCTTGTCTTTCCCCATGACTTAACCATTACTCAATCTAACTGTGGAAAAAAAAGTCTCCTCCCTACAAAGCTCATTTCCATGTCATATGAACACACCACCTTAATTTACACTATCACCACTAATAGAATAGCCAATCAATTTACATTTTCTTAGTGATTTTGTCAAAAACTAGACAATGGAATTATGCTCCTCATCTAGGATTTGACAAGATTTTATATAAATTTTTAGGGGTATTTCTTAAATTTATCCTTGGAAACCTAGTTATTTAGATTAAAATATTGATCAATTTTGTTAAATATGTTGAATGTCACATAATCAATGCACATTATACGCATGCCTTTTATCATGTTTACATTTTAGAGAGCCTCAAAAATTGACTAAAAGATGCAAAACAAAACAAATTTATTGATGATCACCCTAAAACTCAAGAGATGTGTAAAAATTTAAACAATATAATTGGTGCTTATTTGCTTGATTTAAAGGGATAACTAGTATTTGGTCAACTTAACCTCATTTATCATCAAGATGCCCATAATTACTAACAAATCACATAAGTTAGTAAGAGATATAAAATTACACTAGAACTATCCCTAGAATAACAATACTCACAGGACCATTGCACACTATAAGTTATAGATTCAATGAATTTCACCAAATTATCTTCAACCCAACATATTCTCCTTCTAGCTACTTACAGAAGTAAAATAGTTATTCACTATACATAGATTCCTTACTAAATGAAAGATAAAAATTATATACACTTTACCTATGCAAAAACTAGTAATTTTAGGTAATACATCATATAAATTTAAGAAATTAAATCCAAATAAGCCTACATTTCAATGACAAGATGATTAAATAATACATGATGTAGAATAAGAGCCTACCATGTCAATAATTTTATTTCATTATTTGGTTTTTAATTGGTATAGATATATTAGACATATTTATGTATAAACATATTAATATCGAAGTATTCTTTTGGATTTGTGATAGATAACCTCAATGTAGTTGCATCATTTTGTTGGTTATTCTCAAAACAACAAGATTTTATAGTTTGGTGAATAACTAATCAAATTTACTATAAAAAATATAATAAAACATACAATGGAAACATAAAGCATAATTAAAAAAAAAAATACAATATATTAAGATCCACTTATTATTTTAGTACCAATAGATCAATGACATAGTATGTTGAATTACTATTATTGCATTTAATAAAAAAAAAGGTATTCATGAATAGGACTATTTCACTAAGAAGCATTCCCTTTGGGAAATGTAGAGCTTCTGAATACATCTATATAATGCAAACAATAATTATCAATTAATAAATCCACCTATCTAATAAATTTCAAGGAAATAAAAATGAGTGACTCATGCTAGATAAAGAAATTATGAAATGAGACTTGAAATAACCCATAAAGATTCCTACTTAATGAGCTCACTCTTAGTTGATGTATGAATGAAAATGAAGGCTTCAATACACCTATAATACCTCTAAAAATGAAAAAATAAAATTGTATTCCCTAGCTAGATGGAACAAAATATTGAGACACTTGCTCTATAAAAAATTAAAGTTGTTTACTGTCAACTAAGTACCCAAGATGCCTAATTTATGAATTCACATCACAATGTGTTTATAAAAACATAATGGAGGGTAAGCTCATGGAGTTGGGGGACAATTTCATAGACCTTATAGGTAATGTGATTGTGTTAATAAATAACATGATCACATATTTAATTAAAGTGATCACATTATTTAAATTATGGATTGTTAATTACTAAGCCATAACATGATCATGTTAATGTATAATTTGATTGCATCAATAGATAACATGATCACATTATTATAAAAACAAAAATATGATTGTGTTACTATTATTTTGCACATTTAAATAAATAGTAGTGAATGTTGATTAACAAGTAACATGGTCATATTATTAATAATGTGATCAAGTTATTGATAGCATGGTCATGTTATTTATAACATGATTGCATTCCTATTATTTTTCACATAAAAATATGTGAGAGTTGCACATGAAATCAACTTTGGATATAATCTTATATTTACTGCTCTAAATGTTAAGTGTAAGTTTAAATTTGTACTGGAATTTAGGTTCACTCAGCATCTGATAGACTTGGTCTCATAGTTGCACTCTTTACAATGTGGAAAATATTTTTTTTAAATCCAATTAGGGTATTACTTAGGCATTATCAAGGTCTAAGTATTAAACATAAGGATTTCAAGATATAATTTTTGTAATTGATGTACATATTTGGTAAACATATAGTCATTTTATAGGTTTTTTGTGCCTTCTAGATTGATTTTTGGCATGCCTCATCACCCCTAATCACCCTCTCATCATTAAAAGTTATCCCTAATCACTCCCTCATTAAACATAACTATCCCTAGTCATCTCTAATGAATCCCTCATCATCTTTTATTACTCCCTCATTGAACCTCATTATCCCTAATCATCCTTAATCACTAACTCCTTATCCCTCATAATTCCTTGTTGCTCCTTCATTGGCCCTAACCATCATTCATAATCTTTAACTAATATTTCATCATCCCCAATCACTCTTCATTGGTTCTTACCATCCCTCATCATCCCTAATTACTCTCTCATTGGCTCTCATCATCCCTAATCATTACTTCATCATCCCTAATCACTTCCTGTTCTTCCCTCATCATCCCTAATCACTCCCTTATTGATGCTCACCATTATTAATCATTTATAATATCTTACTCATCATCCATAATCACTCCCTAATTGACGCTTATCATCCCTCATCATCCCTAATCATTTTTTCATCATTTATAATAATTCATTCATTACCCCTCATCATCTCTAGTCACTACCTCATTAATCCTCACCATCCCTCATCCTCCCTAATCACTCCCTCATTTACCCTCACTGTCTCTACTCAATTCCTTCTCATCCCTCCTCATCTTTAATCACTTCATCCAATACCTTGATGGTAGTATTTTATTGGGTTTTTAAAATGTCAGGAGTAAAAATTGCAGAGTTGATTGCTAGTATAAAATATAATACATAGCGATCAAAATGATGTGGAGGCAAATTTAAAACATAAATATTTAACACCTATGATAAAATATGGGCCTATTAGAAATGATGTAATTCATAATTGAAAATTTGCTAGAAAAGAGAAGCAAGTAAAACCACCATAGCATCAAAAATGGGTAGTAAATACATGAGGATCACCAATATATGTGATTTCTTGAAAATAATCAATTGATTTCCATATGAGGACATTTTATGATCTGAATAATTACATTAAAGGCCTTCTATTTATATGTCTATTTATTGAGCCATCATACCAAAGAGTGGAAAATAATTTTCAAATGAATAGAACAAGTAGTCTAAGATTAGAAAGTGGTGCTTAATTCATAAATTCAATATTTAATCCAAGGTATAGAACGTTCAAAAATTTCCAATTTTTATAGAGTTTAGATTTGTTAAACTACCCATGGGGTATCTGTAAGTGGAGGATTTATGGGAGATACATGACCTTGAAGTTCTGATTCACTATTAATTGATATGTGAATGACATGGACTTCATGGTTAAAGGCATGTATTTTGGCAAATGTTTATTGGTAGTGGTTTATGTCCAAGTCTCATGATTGATCTTAAACCATGATATAATTATCATCATAGGTGTGGGAATTGGTGTATGCATTTGTCTTTAAAGGATATTAAAAATTGGATACATATAGATCACTAAATTTATGAGGCAACATTGTTAAAGGATTTTAAAATATTTTTCCACCCCATATTCATTACATGTGAAGACATCTTCTATGTAAGAAGCTTTGTGTGAATTACATGGAGGAGGTATTTTAGTGATCTCATAAACTAAAGGTATTGTAAAACCACATGGAAACAAAGAGGGAGCAATCCACTCTAAAATTTAAGGAGGTAACTAAGTGGTATTACAAGTGTTTTGTATGTCATTTGGTTTGTCATTATTAGAATCAACAAGAGTGACCTATAAATCTAGATTCATGTTAGTGAAATCAAGTACAAGTGCACTATTAACACATGGAATGGTTGGAATTTTCTACATAGATTTGTTTTTGGTTAGTTAGAAACTCCATATATTAGGATGGGTCTCATGTTTATATTTTTTACCATTATGTATGAACTTAATACATTAACTACGTGAAGAGGCAATATCCCTCATATGATGTATACATGAATGACCTAGGAATATATTTTAGGATAGTATAATCACCCAAAATTGGTATTTTAGTGCTAAGAGTGCTAATTGAGACTGCTTATCCCTAACCTAGCCTTAGACTTATCCTAGAGCCTATTTTCACACTTATTCAACCTTCATGCAGTCTATAAACATCCCTAGTCAGCTCCAAAGTAGTACCAGACCCTCATTTTCCAATTTTGACCCTTCATTCCTAGTATTATATTAGCTAGACACTAGAGCCATAATAAGGACACTAACACCACATGCCACTAGTCTACCTAAAATGGTGCTAATGTCATTTACTTTATGTTTTCTTAAATGGATATATTTTCAAAAATAGAACCTCCTAAAGTTATCCTAATCATATTTTATCATCTACATAATAAATAAAAAAGCATATATACATGGTGTTTATCCCTCTTACTACTAGATAGAAAAGAGATGCAAAATACACATTCAAACATAAAACAAAGTGAACACAATTATGATTATCAATCCATATTCTTCCCTACTTATACATACTAACATCTACAATAGCCCTATGATCAAATTATCATTATTTATAGTCTCTATCATACTCAAGGGCACTAAAACTTAGGTTGGGAAAACTACATTGGGTTTGATCACTCCTCAAATTATTTTTATGTAGGCAACTCACTTCATAATAGGTTATTGAGGATGTTTAACCTACCTTACTTACAAACACACTTTTAAACTCATACACTAGCTACATGGAGGATTAGGGTTTTCTCAATGAATCAATCATTATAAGAAAAATACAGGGTTTCAAAAATTGTGCACACAAGAATAGACCCTAGAGATCTAAACATAGGTGCACCCACTAAAGCTCGGGATAGTCTGGCAAAGAGGACACTACCACCACTTTTAAAATAATAGCACTACTGTCTAATTGTGGCACTACTATCAATGAGGGGTTTTGACACTAGGATCCAATTTAACACACTCTAAATAGATTCGATTTCATTTTACAACACCCAAATCATCTATATTAGGTGTTTTCTAGCTAAGTCATTACTTGTATTATATACTACTATTTTCAAAAAGTCAAAGCTAGTCAATTCTATAAAAAATTATTGGATGTATTTATTTCATATTATTTTCTTGATTTAGTATACTAAATTATTTTAAAAACATATGATTTAAACTTGTTAATTTCTAAAAGGCTAAAACATTTGGTGAACCCAACTTACTTTGAACATTGTACAAACCTTAACCCTAAATAACCCTAGGGTTTACATTTCTAGTATTCATATTTTAGATCTATACATTTTATAATTTTATTTTATCCAATCATGATAATAATAAAATAAGAGGTGTATGAATGTTTGTTTCAAAATTTAATACTTTCATTTCCATTCTTATTCTATTTAATTTGGAATGAACTAAAAAAATATAAAGACACATATATATATGATGCATTGAATATCAAGTAAAATGTTTGTCATGTTTCATTATTTCTTTATCATGTTATCTTTATCTTATGTGTAATTCAATTAAGATACCAATCTTTAATCACATAGAGAATACATTACATAATATAACAATTGTACTACCTAAAATTGATGAGTCTCATTTAGATCAATTTTGCTCCATAGTTATCTTTGATTCCTTCCTTATCACTCCTAAACATAATGAAACACTAGTGGTCTTGTTTATCCCTCCTCTTTCTAGATCACATACATTTAACCACCATCCCACCTCTGCTACTAGCTTTATGCTCTTAGTAGAGCCCACATTTTAGGTTATGATGTCCACATGTGGTCCCAAATCCTAGTAGGTGAGCAACAGGCATGTCTATAGATTTGTTGATCAAAGTAGTGCTTCTTTAGATATAGTTTCCATTTTAGATCTCCTACATCATTCTAACACATACAAAGACATTTTTTATGCTACACTCTATGACACTTAGGTACCTTGAACATACAATCCAGTTTATGTTGCTTCCATAATTAATGCTATGAAATGGACTTAAGAACATATTTCATTCAAGAGGGAAGATATCTCACCTCATCACATCATAGATTTCACTTTCCTCTCTACATTGTATTATGAATTAATGAGATAGGTGTCAAATGGGTTTTAATTGATAATGGATTAGGGCTAAACATTTGTAATATCTCTTTTCTTCAACATTTTAATATACATGATATGGACTTATGTCCTTTTGATATGAACATCCAAGGGTTTTGATAATATTCCATGAAAAGTATTGGGTTAGATCACATTAAACGTTACATTGAGGCCTAGAACACTATCTACCACATGTCAAGTTTATTGAACATAACTATCTACTAAGAGGGGGGAGTGAATCAGTAGATCAGCTGAAACTAGTTTTAATATTTTAAGATAAATCAATTCATATGCATATTAAAGAATAGATGCAAATCAATCTCTCTCTCTCTCTCTCTCTCTCTCTCTCTCTCTCTCTCTCTCTCTCTCTCTCTCTCTCTCTCTCTCACACACACACACACACACACACACACACACACAAAAGCACATTACACCATATTTATACATAGAAAACCCAAAGGGAAAAACCATGGTGAGAATAACTACTAGAATCTACTATTTTAAGCTAGCCTCATAGTTCAATCACTTCACTAGCAAAACCACACTGATTACATTCAAGGACACCTATCCTTAGGAGACACCAATCCCTTAACTGAGCACCAACTTAGTTTTTTTTTAAGGCACAAACCATTTCAAATTATGGAGCTACATCTCCAGTGTACAAGATAGATTCATGAAAGAATCCAATTCTATTTCTCTATTATAAATTTAGTCTGTAACTACTCAATCTCTACACATTCTCTTTATGCTATTTATTCTTCTCTACTCAATCTATGTATGCTCTTTCTTCTTCTCTGCTCAATTTTGCACATTCTTTATGTGCCATTTATTCTTTTTTACTTCACTCTTTATCCTTCTAACTTTCACTTTGTGTTTGCATACATCCTAAGTTAATACACTTCAAGTTGTTCTAATAGCACTTTTTTCAATTACGACAACAATAGTAGCAAAAGCTTTTTACAATTTTCAAGATGTCATATATGTATAGACAATGAGTCTAGGGTTTCACATCTTTAATTGTATTCACACCTAAACTCCCCTTTTCTAGTTCTCATTTAATGTGACTTTGAAATATATGCTTTCCCTTGTCTCAGTTCATATAACACATTTCAATGGTTAGGTCTCTTTACTATGTTTGGGAACTATTAGATTTAGGTCATTACTACACCATTTCCTTAATTAATGATTAATCAGTTGGATCGATCAATCTTGGGATCCATGTAGACCTTTTGAGATAACTATTTGTCTATTCAAATATTTAAATGAGGATTATTCATCTTGTTTTGGCACCAATCACTATCTATCTTGAATTGTTAGATGTATGCACTATTTATACTTTTGAAACAGAACCATTAATCTCTCTTGTATTAACTATTGATCTCTTTCTTGCATCTTGATATCTCCTATATGATTGGTTTGATTTCACTCCTTTAAATTTTCTTATACATGCTTGATATTAATCTTTGTCTATATTCCTTTTGGGAGTTTGACATGGAAGCCTTTTAGCTTTTTGAACTGGCTTTATGTCCTCTACAATTATCCTTCAGCACTTTCAAGCATCTTTTCTCTTTAATCAAACTACCCTTTAGGATTTTTTAAATTTTCTTTTGGATCTTTGAAATGGTCCTCTATCCTTCAAAAGTGTCCTTCAAAAACCCTACAACTATCCTTTCTTCATTCGAACTATCCTTTAGATAACTTGTTGTGGGATTTTTTTAAAGGGCTCTTTAGGATAATTTTTGTGGTATTTTTTCCAACATGCATTTTAGGATAATTTCCTTGAAATTTTTTATAAGTCCCATTTCAGACAATTTCCCTTATAAAATGTCTAAGTGCCCTTCATTTCTTCACTCATATCTTTCAAAACTTCTATGTAGGACACATACCCTTCATAAATTTTATAATGGTCCACATACCCTTTGGGTTTTTTTAAATTATCCCTTCAAAAAAATTTAATGGTCTATTTACCCTTTGAAATTTTGAAAATAGAACATTTGAATGGTCCACTTACCCTTAAGCATTTTGAAAAGATCCCTTCAGAACATTTGAATGGTCCACTTGCCCTTCAAACTTTCTGTAAAGTGCCCTTCAGAATTTTTGTTTGGGATAATTTTTCTAAAAGAATTCTCTGAGATACTTTCTTTTAAATAATTCCAATTGACATTCATTTCCTTCAAAAACTTTTTTGTAGATAATTTGTGTAATAAAGACTTAGCCAATTTTCTCAAAAAAATTACCTTTAACATTTTCCCAAAAGAATTCCCTTATTTACTATAGGATATTTGTCTGATAGAATTGTCTTACCAATATTTTTATAAGAATTCCCTAGATAAATACAAAGGTACAAAATTGACTAAGTATGGAAATAACCTTGTGCATTTGTGAAATTTTCTTTATTCATCCTTATGACAAAGAACTTAGACCACAAAAAAATACACAAACCTAATTGTCATAGAGTGATCATTTCCTTTAGATGACAAGTCTATTTAACTAAAAATCTTTGACATTAATGCATGATAGCACATGTTACCTTTGACATCAATGATAATTCTTCATACTTCAATGACCAAGTCCAACAATCTCCCCCTTTGTCATTGATGGCAACTCATCATCAAAATGACTTAACTCCATTCTCTTCATTATGCTTTCTCCCCCTTTGATATTAATGATAAAGAATCTCTACCATAATATGTCAATAATCTGCTCCTTTCTTGGCATCTTGGTTTTCCTGATCCTTAGACCTGACAGGCTAAAACACTTTGTGAGGAACTCTCCCTACGACAATGGTACATTATCTCCCCTAGCTCCATGATTCTCCAAATGATCATTTATATAGCATTGGTCTAAGAGACAAATAAATAATCAATATATCTCTATATAGATAGGCATAATGATCTAGAGCCAACACACCTTTGTCACCTCTTTTGTTATCACACAACAAAGGGTCTACATCTTTCTCACCAAACTACCTTTTATCTTAATCCAAGAATTAATAATGTTCCTTAAATACTCCCCCTGGATTCATGCCCAAACACTAAAAGATAGTGATGTGGTGTTGGAGCCACTACTCCCAACTTCTTTGTTAGATACAAAAATTACTCCTTGGGAAGAGGCTTAGTAAATATATCTACAATTTGGTCCTTTGTTGGCACATACTCAATTTTGACCTCTTGATCTACAACATTTTCTCTTAGAAAATGATATTTTATGGATATATGCTTGGTTTTGGAATGCATCACTAGATTCTTAGATATGTTTATGGCACTTGAATTATCACAAAAGATAGAAATAGGTTTTTTCTATTCTACCTTATTTTCTCTGAGAGTTTCTTTTATCCACAAGACTTGGGTGCAACATGTTGTTGTTACATACTCTGATGATTTTGTAGAAAACATAATTGACTTTTGATTTTTGCTTAGCCATGACACAAGTCTATTTCTAAGGAAGAATGCACCACCACTAGTTTTTCTCCTATCATCCACACTTCCTACCCAATTAGCATTTACATATGCAATCAAAGTGAGATCTTCACTTGTAAGGTACCATACACCATAGTCAATTTTGCTCTTGATGTATCTAAATATTATTTTCACACCATTGACATGTGATTCCTTGGGAGCTACTTAAAATCTCGCAACCATACATACATCTTGCATGATGTCTAGTCTTAATGCAGTTAGGTACAGTAGGTTGCTTATCATTGATCTATACACAATATTATTCACATCAAGGTACTCATCTTCTTTGCTTAACTTACATCCAGTTATCATGGGAGTACTAATCAATTTGTTGTCTTCCATTATGAATTTCTTGAACATATCCTTTGCATACTTGGTTTGAGATATGAATATCCCTTAATTGGTTTGTGAAATTTGTAGACCAAGAAAGAAAGAAATTTCTCCCATTATATACATTTCAAATTCACTTTGAATTTGTGTGGGAAATTCTTTGCACATATTACTATTACCACCTACAAAGATGATATCATCTACATAGACAAGAATAATCAACATATGTTTACCTTTTGATCTAAAGTAAAAATTGTTGTCTACACATCCTTTGCTAAAACTTTGTTGTTGTAGGTATTGATCTAATCTTAAATACCATGCTCTAGGTTCCTGTTTTAGACCATACAATGCCTTCTTCAATCTACACACATAATCTTCTTCATCCACTAGCTAAAAACCTTTTTGTTGTTCAATGTACACTTCCTCTTCTAAGTTTCCATTTATTAAGGCTAAATTTACATCCATTTGATATACTTTGAACTTATTATGAACAAAAAACTCCAAAAACATTCTTATGACTTTTAGTCTTACCACTAGAGCAAATGTCTCTTCAAAGTCTATGCCTTCTACTTGTGCATATCCCTTGCACACCAATCTTGCTTTGTTTCTTATGACATCTCCATCTTCATTGAGTTTGTTTCTATAAACCAATTTTGTTCCTATCACATTCTTTTTTAAGGGTCTAGGAACTAATTCCTATGTTTTTTCTTTTCTATTTGACTCAGTTCTTCTTCTTTGGCTTTTAACCAGTTTCATCCTTGCTGGCTTCAATGAAGGTCTTAGGCTCCATTTTTGAAAATCAAGAAAAACTTACTTCTCCTTGTTTATTATAGATCTTGTCCTAGTATAAAATCCTTCATTTTTTTTCCAATTATATACACATTGGGATGATCATTTTGATTAAACTTTGGAGGTGCCTTTACAGTGTTTTCTTCCTCATCTTCACTATCTTCTTCATTTATGCTCCTTTTAATTCTTCAATTCTGATTTCCTCATTAGGTTTAACTTGTTTAATTCCTTCTTTGACCTTAACATTGATACTTTCAAATATTTATGCATCTTTTTATTATAACATACATAGGCTTTACTCTAAGTAGAGTAACTAATGTAGGATTTCCATACCATAATTCATATGGAATTTTATCACTTTTCACCCTCAGTTGAACTCTATTCAAGATGTATACTATTATTTGGACTACTTCTCTCCAATATTCATTAGATAGTTTGGCCTCTTTCAACATTATTTTGACCATCTCCTTAACAATCATATTCTTTCTCTCAATAACTCCATTTTGTTTTGGATTTATTGAGGAAAGTAGTGCCTTTTAATCCTATGCTTCTCACAATATTCTATGAACTCATTAGAGGTGAATTTTCCACCTTTATCAGATCTTAAACATTTGATCTTGCTTCACTTTTCATTTTTAACCATGGCTTTAAAGATCTTAAATATCTCAAAGGCTTGAGATTTTTCCTTCAAACAGATTACACATGTCATCCTTGAATAATCATTTATGAACAACTTGAAGTAATAAACTCCCTTTGATCCTTTTTTCTGGGTAAGACCACAAAGATCAGTATGGACTAATTATATAGGCTTTATAGTCATATATTATTTTTTTTGAAACTTGACCCTTGTTTTCTTTCCTAACTGGCATTCTCTGCATGTAGTATCTATGGGTTTGGTTATCTTGGGAATATGTCTTACAAACTTATTCAAACTTACTTTGACTAGATTATCAAAATTGACATGTCCTATTATCTTATGCCACAACTAAATTTCATCAACCTTTCCTATGAGGCAACTATTACTGTTCACCTCAATAATATTGTAGATTTTATTCTCAATCCATTTCCCTTTTGTAACTATTTTTCTAGATCTCTTTAGCTTTCAACCTTCAACATCAAATATGACCTTATTATTCTCTATCATTTTCCCTTTTGTAACTATTTTTGTAGATCTCTTTAGCTTTCAACCTTCAACATCAAATATGACCTTATATCCATTTGGATGACACTTAGTAGATTATGCTTCAGTCTTTTGACATAAAAAAATTTCATGTGTAGGAAGCTTACCATCTATGTGCAGGGTTCCTTTGCCTTTGATTTTTACTGCTATGTTGTCTCGCAAGTTGATAGTTCCTTACACTTGCTCAACTTGGTGAACTTGCTCTTGTCACCATTCATGTGATTTGAGCACCCATTGTCTATCACCCATAAGTTTTTTCTTTAGTGTGGACTGTTTTTTAAGCAATCAAGGATTGATTTTTCACTTTCCACATTTTCTTGGGTCTCTCATATGTCATTTTTCTTTTCTTTATTAGTGACTTGTGAACCTTTATTCTTATTAAATGACTTTCCTTTATTTACATTATATCATTTTAATGTTGTAAATTTGGTCCTAAAATTCTTAGCTATGTAATCAAAATTATTGCAATTGTAGCACATTAAACTTGAGGAGCAAATGAGTTTCTACTTACAAAATTGATTCTTTTATTAGGAACAACTCTAAATTCAATGGCCCTATGACCAAACTGATTATAGCTATAAAAATAACCATAAAAGGATGAATAATACTTGGTCATAATGTTCTTAGGACTTTCATACTCCTTTTTTTATTCAAGTCTATCACTTGAGTATATCCTTCTACATCTTTGATTTTAGACCTTATCCCAAAATTTTTTCTCCTCACTTTATCTTTGTTTGGATCATTCTTCACTTTCTTTTCTTCTACTCCTATTTTGAAATTATCATATAAGTTGGTCAACGTACTAGTTGATGATTCAATTCCTTTCTCATATCCAAGACTTGATTTTTCATTTGAAGGCTTTTGACCGTTGATTAATTCATTAATAATGTCTGATCCTTTTGTTAGTTTTAGAATTTTGTCTATTTGACTTTTTTCCTTCTCAAGTTCTTTCCTCAAAACTACTATTTATGCCTCAATCTTTGTGTATTCTTTGGATTTTTTTTGTAGTTCCATATTAACTACTTATTCTATTCTTTTAGCCTCCTCAAGTTGAGTTTTTAGAATCACTATCATTTGATTAGATTTGTCTAGTTCCTTCTAGCCAAGCTTCTTCTATTTTGAGTTCTCTTTCTTATTTTCTCAATCTTTTCTATAGCACAAACTAACTCACCTTCTAGATCAACTTCACCTTCCTCTTCTTCATCCCAATCTTCATTTTCATCATGTCCTTGATTTATGGGAGTGGATTCTTCTACCATGAATAAGAATTATTTTCCCTTTATTATAAAAGCATAGTCATGATCATCATATGAACTATCACTATCACTACCCTTCATTCAGTCATTGTCTTCTTTTGTATATAAACATTTCTTTCTCTTGAAGAGGTTCTTCCTTTTTGCATAGTGAGGTTTCACCTTTTTACTACTCTCTACTTGCTCAAAACTGTCCTTTTTATTATAAGGACATTTGGTAACAAAGTGTCCTACCTTTCCATAGTTAAAGCATTTGAATGGTAGCTTGCCTTTGTATTTTCATAATTCTCTCTTTATTTTTCTAACAAAGTTAGCTTCTTCTCCATTAGTCTCCTTAGATTTAGATGTGGATATTTTTTCTTTTGCCTGCTTTGCTACTTTGAATGTAGCTTCTCTTTTAAACGTGTCAATCTCTCCCATTCTCATCTCATAGGTTATGAATATTCCATGTAGCTCATCCACTGTGAACTTGTCCAAATATCTTTCTTCTTCAATTTCAAGAATTTTGGAGTCATATCTTGATGGTAAGGATCTCAAAACCTTCTTAAAAATAGTTAACTCTTCTATTGTTTGTCCAAGTCCTCTAATAGCATTCACTATCTCATATACTCTAAGGAGGTAGTCAACAATATTTTCCTCTTCATTCATCTTAAGACTCTCAAACTACCCTTTGTAAATTTGTAGATTGACTTGCTTCACCTTGTCATCTCCTTCATGCTTTTTAACTTGTTCTAAATGTCTTTTGCACTCTGATAGTGCATAACTTTGACAAACTCTGAGTTTGACAGTCCACAAAGAATAGCATTCTTTGCCTTGCCATTATTTTTATATGCCTTCTTGGCAGCATGATCAGTAGGAGTTGTATATCCATTTACTATAGACATCCATACATCAAATCCTAATGAGGGAAAATATACTTCCATCCTTATGCTCCAAAAAGCATAGTTAGGTCCAGCAAAGAGAGGTGTTTTATTTGAGGAGGATCCTTCTTGACTAGCCATTGTGTTACTAACCAAGGTCTACTTGAGCTAATTAAGCTTCTTCCTAAGGAACCCTAGGCTTTGATACCAATTGTTAAACACAACTATCTATTGAGAGGTGGGGTAAATTAGTAGATCAACTAAAACTAGTTGATTTAAACTTTTTAGAGGAGAAATCAATTCATATGCATATTGAAGAATAGATGCAGAGATCACAAACACACACAAAATTAGATTACACTAGATTTATATGTAGCAAACCCAAAGGGCAAAACCACAATGAGAAAAACTACTAGAATCTACTATTCTAATTTAGCCTCACAGTTAAATCACCTCACTGTCAAAACCACACGGGTTACCTTCAAGGAAACCTATCATTAGGAAACACCAATCCCCTAACTGAGCACCATCTCAATTTTTTTAAAGGTAACAACCAATCAAAAATATGGAGCTACAACTCCAATGTATAAGATATATTCATGAAATAATCTAGTTCTATTTCTCAGTTATAAGTCTAGTCTGTAACTACTCAATCTATGTACATATTTTATATTTTCTTTCTTCCTCTTTTCTCAATCTCTACACATTCTCTATATTATCTTTCTTCCTCTTTTCTCAATATCTACACATTCTCTATGTCTTCTTTTGTACCTCACTCTCTATCCTTCTAACTTTCACTGTGTCTACATACATCCCAAGTTGATATAGTTCAAGTTACTTTGATAGCAACTTTTTTAATTGTGACAACAATAGTAGTAAAAGATTTTTACAATGTTTAAGATGTTGTATATGTATAGACAATGAGTTGAGGGTTTCACATATTCAATTGCATTCACACCTCAACTCCACTTTTGTGGTTCTCATTCAATGTAACTTTAAAATATACACTTTCTCCTGTCTCGATTCATACAACACACTGTAATAGTCAAGTCTCTTTACTATGTTTGGCAACTATTAAATTCAGGTCATTACTACATCATTTCCTTAATCGATGATTGATTAGTTGGATTGATCAATATCGAGCTTCATGTAGACCTTTTGAGCTAACCATTTGTCTAGTCATGTCTTTAAATGAAGATTATTCATCTTGTCTTTGGTGCCAATCACTGTCTATCTTGAACTGTTAGATGTATGCACTATTTCTACTTTTGAAATAGAATCATCAATCTCTCTTACATTAACCATCAAGCTCTTTCTTGCATCTCAATATATCCTATATGATTGGTTTTCTCTCACTCCTTTTGATTGTCTTAGACATGCTCAATCTTTATCTTTATGTATATGCCTTTTGGGATTTTGTCATGGAAGCCTTTCAGCTTTTTGAATTAGCCTTGTATTTTCCATAATTATCCTTCGACACTTTCAAGTGTCCTTTCTCTTTAATCAAACTACCCTTCAATATTTTTCAAACTATCTTTCAAAACTTTGTAAGTGTCCTCTATCCTTTGGAAGTGTCCTTCAAAAACCTTGCAAATGTCTTTTCTTCATTCGAACTATCCTTCAGACAAATTATTATGGGATTTTTGTCAAGGGCTCTTTGGGACAATTTCCATGGGAATTTTTCCAACGTGCCTTTTAGGATAATTTCCTTGACAAAATGTCTAAGTTCCCTTTGGGATAATTTCCCCAATAAAATGTCTAAGTGCCCTTCATTTCTTTGCTCATATCTTTCAAAACTTTTATGTAGGACACATACCCTTCGAAACTTTTTTAATGGTCTACATACCCTTCAAGTTTTTTGAAATGATCCCTTAAATTTTTTTGAATAGTTCACTTACCCTTATACATTTTGAAAAGATCCCTTCGGAACATTTTAATGGTTCACTTACACTTCAACATTTTGAAAAGATCCCTTCAAAACATTTGAATGTTCCACTTGCCCTTCAGACTAATTGCAAAGTGCCCTTTGCATTTTTTGTTTGGGATAATTTTTTTTAAAGAATTATCCAAGACACTTTCTCTAAAATAATTCCTAGTGACATTGATTTCCTTCAGAAACTTTGTTGTAGATAATTTATCTGACAAAGACTTAGCTAATTTTCCCAAAAAAATTGCCTTTACCATTTTCCCAAAAGAATTCCCTTTTTTGCTACAATATTTTTGTCTAATAGAATTATCTTTACCAATATTTTTGAAATAATTCCCTTGACAAATATAAAGGTTCAAAATTGACTAAGTATGAAAACAACCTTATGCATTTGTGACATTTTCTCTATTCATCCTTATGACAAAGAACTTAGACCATAAAAATAGACACAAACCTGATTTTCATATAGTGATCATTTCCTTTAGATGATAAGTCTGTTCAACTCAACATCTTTGACATTAATGCATGATATCACATGATACCTTTGACATCAATGTCATTTCTTTAGACCTCAATGACCATGTCCAACAAAGTTATGCCTAATGATCTTAATTAAAATATCTTGATTGGAATACCATGGATTCATGATATAAACATAGTTCCATCCACTTTACATGCATGTTTAAAATTTAGCTATAGAGGTCATATATATATATATATATATATATATATATATATATATATATATATATATATATATATATATATATATATATATACATGCCCTATGGATAAAGAACCATTCAAGTATTATCAACATATAGAGTCTTCACACAATTATATTCCTCACAAGGAATTTGATAAAACACCCCTCTAGACTACTATGCAAAGCATGCATATCGCTCCCCTAGTTACTTCCAAAACATAGGATAATAAGTTCACTTCTTATTTCACATTGAGATATTTCCAAAAAATGGGTTACACAGGATAGGGCCTTAGCAAACATGAGCATGGGATCCTTGATCCCATTAAATCATATGATCAATAAGATAGACAAGTACTTGGATATAAATATAGCACATCTAATTCCAATTCCTCTCACCATACTTCTCAACATATCATATTTCTCCACCTATTCCATGGGCAGAAGATACACTAAACCATATTTCTACTCTCTTAGTTGTTTACCCTGATCTTGTCGATGATACAACTTCTCCATATATACCTATTTTTAATGAGTTCACTAACAACAAGGTTCTCTTAGAATTACATGGTGCATATGAAGATCTCCCTTATTTCTATCACACGAATAGATTTTCTCATTCCACAAATGCCTAGGCATACTTTGGTGATAATTCATATGACTCAGATGATATGTTACTTGATATAGATGATAGTATCCCTATAACACCATACACTATAGACCAATCTAAGTTAATAAATAAAAAAATCTATTAAATTGAGTCACAAATATTGATCTTCATATCATACTATTAGTTGTTGCCTTGCATAAATTAGAAGATATAGATATTCACTGGATTTTAAAATAAATTATTGAAGTATGTACCTAGGATTATTCTGATATGTTAGGAATCACCCCTAAATCATAGTACATATAATTATGTTATATCTTGATGCTAATCTAGTTAAATAAAAGATTCAAAAAATTCACCCAAAGTTGCACTTTTAGTCAAAGATGAGATCTAATGGCTATTAGATGTTGGTTTCATTTGACTAATTGCTCATTCATAATGGGTTGCTAATATTATTCTTGTTATAAATCCTAATGGCTAAATATGATTTTGTTGTGATTCTAGAGACTGAAACAAAGTATGTCCTAAGGATGAATTTCCTTTACCCAACATTGATATGATATTTGAATCCATATCAGGCTACAATAGCTCTTCTTTATGGATGGTTAAATCAGGTACAAACAAATTAAAATCACTGAAAAAGACTAAGAAAATACTTATTTTAGTACACCATGGGGAACTTTCTACTATATGATCATTCCTTTTTTATTAAAAAAATTAGGTGAAACATACCAATGGATAATGACACATATCTTTCATGATATCATTCATAAGATAGTTGAAGATTATGTCAATGATTTACTTGTAAAATAAAAAGAGTGACAACATCATGTAAAATATTTATGAAATTTTTTAGAGAGACTCAAAAATTACAATATATGACTCAATTCCAAGAAATGTGTATTTGGGTTTTCATCAATTAAACTCTTGGGATTAATAATATCCCAATGGAGAACTAAGGTTGACCCCAATAAAGTGAAATTAATCATGGATGTGCCTCCTTCTACTAATTTAAATCAACTTCACTCCATCTAAGGAAAAATTAAGGAAAAACATCACTTTATATCACAACTTGTAGATAAGACCCAATCATTCACCATATTCCTTTAAAAGGATGTAAAATTTGAATGGGGTATTGCATGTCAAGAATTTTTTGACACACTTAAATAGTACTTGCTAAACTCACCTGTCTTGGTCCCACCAATACTTGAGAAGCCACTTCTTCTTTACCTCTCAATGATAGATCATGCACTTAGTACACTCCTAACACAATATGATGATTAACATAAAGAGTGGACCATTTTATACATCATTCTTACACTTGTTAATTATGAAATAAATTATCCATCAATTGAAAAACTTTGTTTGGCACTTGTATTTACTACTCATAAGTTCCAACACTATATTATTAATAATGAGACACATGTCATTACAATTGTTGATCCTTTAAATTTCCTCATCTTAAAACTACATTTATTTGGCCATTTAAAATGGGTTATGTTTCTCATAGAATTTGACCTCAACATTGTTTTAAAAAATTAGTAAAAGTCTAGATAATTGTATATCTATTAGTAGCATCCCCATTATTGTACACAAATCCTATTAACAATGATTTTAGAGATGACTTCACAGTATATAATATCACTTTCAATACATGGATAATGTTATTTGATGGTTATGAATGTGCATCTAATGTTAGATCTAGAATTATTTTCATTGATCAACTTGGGCACATAATACCCATCACTTATCAACTCAATTTTTCATGTACCAATAACATCATAGAATTCAAAACTCTTATATTAGGCCTTTAATTAGCTCAGGGTCTCTATATCATATAAATTAAAGTTTATAGGGACTCATAATTAATTGTTAATCAAGTTACACATATCTACCAAACCAAATAAGATTGCCTCATTCTCTACAATAATATGGTTTAATGTCTATAAGTTTAGTTTTATAACTTCTCTATCAAAACCATCCCACGTAAATATAATTAACTATTGATGAAATTCCAGTGTTTCATCATTGATACATATTGACATAGATGAAAACCAAGCTATTTTCACTCTCAAATAATTATAATCTCCTTAATTATCCCATGCAGAACTCATAAATTTAATAGTTCTATTACCACTCATAGTACAACACCATCTGAGTGGTTCTCTGAAATATATAACTTTTTACATAAATCTATTACATCAGATACTTTCACAATAAATGAAAATTATAAACTTAAATGAAACTCCCTCTGATATGTCATAGTGAGGACTTATTCAAAATATATTTTGAGGGACACTTACTCCAATGTTTGAAAAATGAGGAAGCTAAGTTGGCTATCAAACACATACATGATAGTGAATGTGGTGGTAATTTTAGTGGGAAAATAATGTCACACAAGTTACTCAGATAAGTTTAGTATTGGCCAACCATGGAACAAGAATGCCAAGAATACACCAAGTTATGTGAGAAATGTCAATGCCATGGAAACCTACATAATGTACCTTCACAACAACTACAACCTATCACATCCCCTTGGCCATTCATGCTATAGGTTTTTGATCTAATCATTAAGATAAACCCAAAATGTGTAAGGGGTTGAAACTTCATTATCATAGCTACAAAATATTTTACAAAATAGATGGAATCCAACTTGTTATAATCCACAAAGGGATAATATATTTTTTTCCTCGTGACTAATATTATTTCTCACTTTGTCCTCCCAATGACCATAATCATAGACAATGGAACCTCTTTCAATAATAACACATTGATTAAATTTTGTTCCAAATAAAAAATTTAGCATACATTATCTACTTTGTATTACCTATAGGGAAATGGTCAAGTAGAAGAAACAAAAAGGAAAATAAACAATATTCTAAACATAATAGTTACTAAATTTAGTTATTAATGGAAAAATAATCTCATCTATGTATTATGGGTTTACCACACTAGTATACACATATTGATAGGAGCTACTCCTTATTCACTAGTTTATGACACATAAACAATTATCCCACTATAGTTAGAAATACCTTCCTTATGGGTCTCCTTAAAAGGTATCATCACATATGATAAATATAGATAGAGATGTCTCCATGAATTAAAGAATTTGGATCACATCCACATTCAAGCCACCGAGCATCTCATGACATATCAAAATTAAATCTAGTGGACCTAAAATAACCATCTCTATAATAGGGAATTTGAAGTCAATGATTTAGTTTTAAAATAAAATATCAAAAACATCAATTCCAAGGAAGAGAATGAATTAAAGTTTAAACCAAATTATCTTGGACTATACATAATCACATAAAATCTTAGCCCAAAAGTATATCATCTAGCTTCACTTGTTGGTAAGGTAATAAAAAACCAATTAAACATCATTTATTTAAGGATATTTCACATATAAAATATCAACAATTAATTTTTCATAATTCTTGTACATAGCTTATATCTATAAAATACAAAAATAATATAATATGTAGAAAAACATAAAATTATAGATTGTATGCATTAATATGTTTACCTCTATTATTTTCCATACAATACATATGTTATCTATCTTATTATAGTTAGTTTTATCATACATACATGCTTCACTTGTTCTTGTTGAGTGCTTTTAGATTTATATAAGACTTAGGTCCACTAAATTGATCTAGACTTGTTATTATCTACCCACTTGGGGCATATACACTAATACTTGGGTCTTCACTTGACACATTCTCCCACTTGGGGGCACCCTATACATAGTTTCGATTATGAGGTTCTATCTTTATATACTCTACATCCCATCTTTAGCATTGTTATATCTTGATATTGATCATGCTACTCTTACTCAAATATTTGGTTGGTTAATACTAATTTATACTCATCATATGTACATCCTAGATCTTATAGTATTTTTATTACATATTCATGAATAATTTCATTTATAGATTTCTTAGTTTAGACTTGCTTGTATCTCTATGCTTCTTTTATTCAAGGGCATTTGAATGTGTCATTGTTCTTTGGCTATATTCCAATTCTATTCATATTATGTATGCTTTGGACATGTGTACATGTCCTTGTGTGTGCTTCCCTGATTATGTATGTGAACTTTTGAACATGTCCTTCTATGTGGCTCTAAGCTAAATTTTTTCTTGCTTGTGTATGTGGACATTTGAACATGTCTTTGTATGTCTTTTTTTCTTAGATTTAGTGATATATGCCCATGTCCATTGTATTGTGGCCCCTTGGCCTAATTTATGTACCTTATGTATTTTGTATTTATGCTTTTTTATATGTATCATGGAAATAACACTTATATTTACTTGTTACACACACTAATTTTTGATGCCATGAGGAACCTCATGCATTTACCATTCTTACTTAGGTGTCATGATGGACATCTGCCCCATCCCTCTAGGTAGCTACCCATTTTAACTTAGATTTATTATTGCATACATTTTCATATCTATCTTGACACCATTATGACTTTTATACATGATATACATCTTACATTACATACTATGCTCAAATTATCTTACATTTCATTTTTTTGTATGCACATTATATTGGATAATCATGTAGTTATCATATATGCTATAACTAAAGCACATTTTGTAGAGCTTTTTATTTTGAGGTCAGTTCTTGCACAAGTTTAACAACTCCCCTTAATATAGGGGGAATTCATAGGGGTTTTTCATGGAGATCAAGGTCCTATATTGCACTCACATTACACTTTTCAACACACAAGCTTAGTTATATAAAATTAGACATAGGTAAACATAGTGGGAAAATATTGACACAAAAAGTAGTATAGTTGCACATAATTCAAACTAGAAGGACACTAATGCTAAAATTTGGGCATTAGCATTACATGGTACTATTGTCCAAGATATGGCATTACTTTATAGTAACTTTAGTTTTAGAAAAACCAAGATTAGATGGAATAGTATAATAGGTAGAGTATAATTTTGCATAGATTTAGTTAAATATTTATCAGTTTTACATAATTTTACTCAAATTCATACTAGCTCATATTAGATGCATATCACTTTGTTAAAATTTGGGTAATCATGTGTGACATGACCATTCGCATATTCATTTTTGATACCCAAATACAATTTATTAAAACTCACTCTAGAATCCATATACTTAGATATCATATTTGGGGGAATGTGTGTGGCACTTTGTTTTTCTATGGTCACTTACACAATAGTTGATCAAATAAAATGACATAATCTATGTCATTCTATACATCTTATACACCCAAAATCACCTTCTAAGTTGCACACTAGTTTCATGTCTTACTACATCTATAGTGATTGGCATTCTCAAGTGCCCTGAGGCTATCTAATGTACCTTAGTGGCCATAGAGTTAACATACATAGTTATATATATATATATATATATATATATATATATATATATATATATATATATATATATATGTATATGTATAGGTATATATATATATATAGTTAGACATATACAATACTTCATTTAGTTTAGTTTAAAATTCATCTACTACACATGGTTTGGAAATGATGGATTCATAGCCTACTTGATTTCTTGAGCCACCTACATAAGAGGGTTGGACACACTATCAATCCAATCCAATATGATCACAGGTCATGATTCACTAATTAGGTGTGGGAAATGGGGGAGTCAAAATTTAATTGAGTTATTAAATAACCCACACATGAGGAGTGATAAAACTATTAGCTTAGTCCAAGATATTCACTAATTGATCACTATATACATGTACAAACATGTTATCACCAAGTTCATGCATTGGTTTGTGTACCCAATGAGATTTATTCATTCCTTTCCTCTTTCCTTTTTCTTTACTCAAATTTACTTATTTAGTAATTATAGTCTTTTAATTTTTATATATCTTACATAAGGATTGATTTATGCATGTTTCACTTGCAAGATGTGCATTGGAACATGCTTCACATACACATATTTAACTTCATGGGATTCACCTCCTAGATAAGTCTAGGTACGTTTCTTTTTCCTTTATCCTAGTCATTTCACTTTGTTTCATTTCTAAAATAAATGGTGGGGGACAAAGGTAATCACCTAAAAGTGGTAATTGAGTGATAAGAGTGCTACTTGAGACTACCTATCCATATATTATCCCTAGACCTATCTTAGAGCCTATTATCACACTTATTCGACCTTCATATGGGCCATAGACATCCCTATCCAACTCTAAAGTAATCCCATACCTTCATTTCCAGATTTTAGCCCTTCATGCCTAGTATTATGGTAGTTGGACACTCATACCATAATAAGGACATTGTGATGCTAATGTCCCCAAATTAGTGCTAATTTCTTTTTCCCTATCTTTTCCCAAATGGACATATTTTCAAAATTAAAACCTCTTAAGGTCAGCCAAGACATATTTTATCATTTGCACAAGTAACATACTAGTATATATACATGAATTTTATCTGTCTTACCACTAGATTGAAAGAAGGTGAAAAATACATATTCAAACACAAATAATTTGAGTATAATTAAAGTTATCAATCCATATCCTGCCCTACTTCTACATACAACCATCTGTAATAGCCCTAAGCTCAGATTATCTAGATTTATAGTCTCAAGCACACTCAAGGAACCTATCATACTATCATGACTTACAATTTCAATAATACTTAGGTGGGGATAACTACATCGAGTTTGATCTCTACTCAAATTATTGGTATGTAGGCAACTCTCTTCACAACAAGGTGTCGAAGATGTCTAGCCTACCCTAATAACAAATACATTTTTTAGTTGATTCCCTAACTACGTGAAAGATTAGTTTTTATTCAATAATTTATTCATTATAGGTAAAATACAAGGTTTTATAACTCATGTATGCAATAATATACCCTATAGATCTAGACATAGGTGTACCCAGAAGCTCAGGACAATGTTGCACATAAGACACTATCACCAATATAAGGACAATACCACCACTTTTTTGATAATGGTGTTATTATCCAATTATGGTTCTACTATCCAAGATCAGTTCTAACACTAGGATATAGTTTGAGACACTTATACTAACTTTCATCTCAGTTTTCATCACCTAGATCATTCATATCAGGTATTTTCTAGCTAAGTCATTACTTGTACTATTTTTTCCTATTTTTTAGAAAATTCAAAGCTAGTGAATTCTTTAAAACATCAATGTTTATATTTATTCCATATTATTTCCCTAATTTATTCCATGTAGCTATTTAACAAACATATGATTTAAACTTGTTAAGTCCTAAAAGGTTAAAATAGATAGTATTAAATCAAGGACCATGAGCTTGGTACATATGGTCTTGGGTCTAATAGTAATGGGGAGCCAAATATAACCAAGTGGTTTTGTATTTATCTTATCAAATCCTAGTGTGTTTAAGGTGATATTTGGCATACACAATTTATAGAATTAATTAAAGGGAGGTAACATTAATACTTGGCCCTTATCTTCTAAGACATTTCAAATATGGGTGTTATTAATTTTAATTTTAATGAAAATAGGTTGATCATCGAAAAAAAAAACACATCATTAATCATATCTTATACAAGGAATTATATGGAAGGTTTGGAATAATTAAAAATAGTTTTGATATTATGCACTTCTATTAGTGAAGCTTCTTAAGGAGGTTATTCCACCTCAATGAAAGGTGGTTCATCAATGTCTTGTAATTATTACATTAGGAATTTGTGGTGATATGGAGAAGTACAAAATAATTATATGAGGGTTATTTTATAAGGCATGGAGTTGAGTTATTCCAAGAAATTCCAATGAGATTTAGAATATGAAGAACTAACATGAGGCTTGGAAGGTACAATATTCTTTGTAGAAATAAAAGTAGTTTGAGGTTCTAGTTGTGTGAGTGTTTCCTCATTTGTTTCATAAAGTATGGTAGTGGTAATTTTGGTGTCATTGATAAGTTATTCACCAAGTGATGGTTTTTTTTGTCTTGGTGATAGGATCTTTTTGGGCAAGTTTATGTTTATAATTGATTTTGGCTACATTCTCATATTGAGAATTGGTATAATATTGGTTATAATTAGTGTCAATTTCAAATGTATCTTCATCTAAGTGTTGGTTGGAAGTATAAAACATTTTTTTATGCTTATAGGATGAAGGCTTGGTAACTTGTTTATTTTGAGAGGTGTTGACCTAATCATGATGATGTATTTTGAGCATAGCATCATGGTTAAATGTGTCTCTTAACATGAAAGAAACAAAAAAATTGATGAGCCCATGACATGTTTCATGGGAATGACCCACAATGATGTAGAGAACCAATAAAATTTGTTCGTATCATACCATGAAGGTGTATTATTAATGTAGGTGAAAGGTTTATAAAGGACCAATAATTTCTTCATTTATTGAATAGTTAAAGGTGCATGGGAAGCTTGGGGGTTATCCACTTTGGATATTGCTATTTTAGTTTGAGTATTATTGTTATTAATTGGATTAGTGGATTTTTGGAAAGATCCCTTGATGGTTTTAAGGTTGTGCTCAAACTATTTTATAATAAATTCTTGTCTTTTAGCTTAATCAATTGCATCATTTAGAGTTTCAGGAGAAAAAGTTAGAACCATATATTTAAGGGAAGGTGTTAAGGTAGTTATGAATAGTTTAAATAAGTTATCATCAATTATGTTATGATTGACTTTGTGAGCTAAATATTTCCATTATTTAATGAAATAATGATTTCATTCATAAAGAGATTGTTTATTATTGATAAAATGGCTAAAAAAAATTCAAGAAGTTCATTATGTTGAAATTACTTAACTAGATTATTGACTAAATCTTTGAGTTTCCATATGGAAAGTTGACAGAGTTAATTATACCATTGTAATACATCTCTTGTGAATGTTTTTACTAGAATTTTGGTAGTGGCAAAGGTATTAGTTGTAAACCACTCTTTCTAAAGATAACTAAATGCCTAAAGGAAAGATGAAAGTTCTTTAGTCCCATCATATTTAACATTTGGAGAGATATTTCCAATATCAATATAAATAATGAAGGGGGATAAAGGTTCATTTTGATAATTTTGGAGCATCTTGTTGTGCATAGGGGTTTGGGGAATGATATTTCTCCTAGCATCTCTAAGAGGTGGAGGGATAAAATTTTGGTTATTTTAGGGTAAGAGAATAAGAGGTTGATTAGCCATGGTTTATAAATAATGTTGCATTTGCATCATTTGATAAGTATTAGATGTTTACATAATATTCATTTGTTGAACCACTTTTGCAATAATTTAAGTGGTGTCAATTAGTGGATTGGGGTTATTAGTGTTTAAAGATGGATTATTAGGATTGGTAGGAGTAAAATTTTATAAATTAGTATTTGGGGATGGCTATTTGGGTGGAATATTATTAGATGTCAGGTTGTTCATGTTTAAAATATTTCCTATAGGGTTATTGGTTAAGCTTGTGTCATTTACCCCTAGAGTGTAATAAGGTGATTTAGAGAGAAAATTGTCTTAATAAGTGTGAAATAGATAGCATCCAATAGTTTCATCAATTGGGTTAATTTATACCATATTATAGTCCAAAGATGAAGTGTGAGAGAAGGTGCACCAAGAGTGAGTATCCTCTTAAGTAACAAATGTAGGAAGGAAAGAATACCACAATGTAGTTTGAATGGATTAAAGTTATCTAAAAGTATTCTAATAGGGTATTTCATGGTGCTTGGAATGAGAATCAAAGACTACAAAGAAAAGGTGAAAAATAAGAACAAAGTCAGCCAGATATAGAACAAGATCAGCTAATCATGATTTTAGAGTAAAAAATTATATCAACCAGGAGGTACAAAGTTGACTAGGTCAATTGAGATTGGAAGGAAAACCAATAGAAAAGTCTAGGAAAGGACACAATTGAATCAATTGATTGTGTTCTATGGGGAAGTACTGAAGACTAACCTAAGAGAGACTAGGTCAAATAGAATGACTATGTTCTGTAGGGGAAAACATACCATATTATGAGAGATTGGGTCAAATAGAATAATTGTGCTATATGCAAGGCCAAATTTATATGAGACAATCAAGCAGGTTGACTATGGGTTGACTATGTTCTAAGGGTAGAGACAGGTTTTGGTAGATATGACTCTGGACGATCTAGTGTTACTTTGTATAAAAATGAAATAAAAACATTGGAAACTAGGTCAAGCTAGTTGATCTAGTTACAACAAAAACACAAATGTTGTACCAATATTGGCCAATACAAGCTTTGCAATATAACATACAATTATTAAAGAGAAAGCAATAAAAGTAGATATGCTAGTCTATGTGGTCAATATTGAATATTTTGAATTATATTTTTAAAAATAAATATGATAGGGAGTTGTCTTTAGAAATGAAATTGAAAGGTAATCTAAGTATGGTCTCATGTTAAGGCTAAAAGGGATCTATATTGATGATGGTACTATCTTGGTATTGGGGCCTACCCATTCACAACATAATCCCATAACAATAAGGGTGTTGGGTGATTTTCTAACATATACCATTAACCATGTATTTATACTCAATTAAAAAACTAAGTCAGTTTCTCCCTTGGTGATTAAATCCAAGTAGGTATTGTAGACACCCAAATCTAGTCACCAATGACCCCCAATCAAGCTTTTGGCCAATTTTCAACCAAAATGCATAATTTGGTATAAAACACTAAAACATGTTAAAAGATGTGAAACTCACATATTCAAGTGCCAATTTTGGCTAGGGCATCCCTAAATGGGGAAATGCAATTTATGGGCCAGCTAACTTTGATTAGATCATTTTGAGTCAAAATGCCATGTTTGCACCTAGGTGCTCTAGATTTTTCTTTTCTATCAAATCTCTTACACAAGACACATGCCTTTGTTATTTGTTGTTAGTAACATCCTAAAGAGGATAAAAAATCCAATGCATCTAACATTGAATTCCAATTCTAATTTAGTTAAATTTTGGACTAATAACAAGGCATTCTCATCAATTTGAGTAATTTGTACACAAAGTGATTAAACATGCTTAAAAGCTAATTAAACCAAATTAGAGCCTAATCAAGAATTCCATGGAAACTTGTTGAATAACTTGTTTTTGGAAATGAATATTGAATATCTGCATCATTGAGTGACCTCATTTCTTGGGAAGACATCCTAAGCCATAAATGCCACAAATATCAAGATTCATGCCTCCCATGCCTCATCAAAGCCCTCTATGCCTTTTAATTGATCCTTTATCCCAAATGTTGATGAACCTATTTATTTATTTTAATTTCAAAATTAGATTAATCCTTAGCCACACATCTTAATTCTGAGATGGATGGTTCAGGTTGATTCTGATCAATCTTAAAAATTTATAAATATGAAGCCTTACCACATCATTTCTAAGTTATTTTTGGTGAAAATTTATAATGCACAAATATATTCAAAAAGCCATTGTAATTAGTGTTACCATGCCAAATTGATTCTGAGCCAAGCCACAAGCCAAAGGTGCCAAGGAGAGATGGAGATAGCCAAGCTTCCATTTCCAAGGACTTCATGAGCATAAAATTGAGCAAGCCACTACTACAAAGGCATTTGGAGCATCCAAGTAAGGTGAAGGAATTCTTATTATTTTTTCTCACTTTTTAGTTGTGTTTGTCTTTTGTTTTTTTACTAAGCTCACCCTAGTAACTAGGCATGAAGATGTTACCTTAGTGTGTTTTTAATTTGGTTTCATTCACTAACACCATATTAATCTCCTCTTCTTAGTCAAATTCTTAGTTCACATAATGGCATTCCCAATGGGATGAGATGCATCCCACACATGAAGAATATCATTATGCAACTTTAAAATCTTCATTTGGATCATTATAACTCTTTTAATTTGATTTTCTCACTTTGTTTTGCCATTTTTCTTTGTCATGGGTTTACACAGTAACCATCATCGGTTAGTAAAACCATTGTCAACCATCATTGATTATAGAACTAACGTCGGTTACTGTGTTTTTCTTAAAAACATAAAACCTAAGAGCTAATAGGCCATTTTAAAATGCTTGGTTTGGGGTCATACAAACTCCGTTTTGGATGATTTTTTTTAAACCACATGTTTTCTCCTAAATTTTTAGAATTTGGAATTAGTTTAGCTTCAAGTTTCATATATTTTCAAAATTTTTTGAAAATCTATCTAAAATGTTTCTAATCTAACATATTTGCTTTTGGAGTGATGTCTTAAGGGTAGACAGGTAACCAACAAACTTGGAACTTGTTAAAACATGATATTAAGACATATTTGGCATGATATTAAAATGAATTAGGAATCTTGTTTTTGGTTCTTAATAAAACATTTAGGTGCTTAATTGAATGTTTGCATAAGTTAGGCTTTCAAAGTTCATAATCTTAAGACCAAGGGGTCAAATGAACACCACCTAATCTTTCAAATTTGGTCTTAAAAATGAGCTCACCTTTCCAATATTTTTGTATTCAATTAGTTGTTTAAGTTATATTTTGTTTAGCAAAAAAGAGGGATGTCGTGTGTATGCTCTTCCATTTGTCCCCTTTAGGGAACCCCTAGAATCAAAAGTGTCACTTGTATTACAAATATCCTAGTCTAAGGCTTAGAAAGAAAGTCATCTAAAGCACTCCCCAAAAACACTTCAAAGTTTAGGTGACCTTGAAAATGACCCTAAAGTCTTTCTATTTCATGATTTATTTATTTTTATGCAAACTTGGCTCATGATGAGGATGCCATTACCTCCCATGAGTTCTTTAGGGAAGTTTTGACCTATGGTTTCATCTCCTAAAAGTAACTTCATCCACTCCTTCTGAGTTATACATGGGATGTATTTGCATTTGGACATCGCACTACACTAAGCAAACAACAGGATGTAGTGGTTATAAAAAGGACTAGACCTTTTTACAACTAGCCAATGTCATGGTCACCCAATTTTGTGGTTGCCTTTTGCATCATTTAACATCAAAGTCATTATTCAATTGATTCCCATAGAAATGTTTGAAAGCTTACTAGTTTAGTCAAACCCACATTGCCATACCCTTGCTAGGATTTGGATGATTATACTTTGTGTATTTTGGTCATTTTTGCTTAGTATGTTTTGAGACTAAAACTTATTTATTTCTTCATAAAGCCATGTCAAAGCTAATTTGTCTATATGTCATTCTTTAATCTAAAGAGGCATTATGCTATCCATTTTACACCACACTTGTTCCTTGAAATTTTTGTTAAACTTATTTGTGTGTGTGTCATTTGAGTTGTGTAGTGTAGTGTTACACTGCCAAAATCATATGAACCATTTTTTCTTTTGAGTCTTTGAATCATAACATAGATCACATCATTTTAGCATGCTTACATTGTTAGGCTGCTCAAATTGTTTCAAGACTAGTTTACCTTGTATCAAAAACCATTTTTTCAAACCATGTCATGTATACCATTTGGACCCTTATCTTGTGTTATCATGTTGTCCAATCTTATCTAGCTTGTTTGGTCAAATCCTAGTTTTCACCATTGAGTTTTCAATTAGCCTTGTTAGTTTGGATTCAAACGTTGACTAATTTCTATTTAGACCTTAATTCATGGGGCTGATACATAGATCTTTCTCTTTTGGGTTGCATAAATTTGGTTAATCGATTACCTAAATTTGAAAAGTATTGATGGTTTATTTATTTAATGCCTATCATCATCATTATTTATGCCTTTGTTTGGGAGAATAGAACCTTTCTCAAAGAGCCTTTTGTCTTATGCCTTATGCTAACTGATCATGTTTATGTTTGATTATGTGTGTCGAGTCTATGTCAAAGTTATTTCCAAACTTATTAGATTAAATCAAATCACATCAGCCTTTATTTTAAATATATCTTTTGATGTTGTTTGGCCAAAAGTCCTAGCATATGCCTATTTTTTTGAGTCTAGCTTTTGACTCCATATTTGGATTAAAAGCCTAGTAACTCAACTTTTCCCTTTCTTGGTTTAGACCTTGTTTGGAATCCTTTGACCTAGACCTTTGACATGCCAGTTTTTATTCTGATGCTTGACCTTTTATGTGTATGACATTTGATGTTAGAGATTTGATCTTAGACTATTTTATGCCAAGTTTTATCACAAATCATTTTAGAGATACATCTCCACTTTTAGACCATATTGGAGATACAACTCCATCCCTTCAACCAAGTTAGACCAAGTTTGAACCATTTGTCCTTTAGATAGTTTTTTAGAGTTTATAGAACTCTAAGCCTTTTTGTTTCAGAGCTTTCATCATTTACATGGATATGTCTCGTTATACTTATAGAAGAGTCACATATAATCCAAATTATGATAGAATGGTAGCATAAAATCCAACTAAGAACCCCTATAGAGAAATATTTTCTAAGGAGTTTTATTATTCTCCCTACAATACTCCATATGGTGAACATAGTCAAAATACACAAAATCTAAATTGAAACCTTGATTGGCATGAAGAGGCTTATGAGGAGGAATTTAAAGACATAACTATAGATAATGTTGTTTGTGATAGGAATCCATACCCTCTTTGCAATAATTAATATATGGAACATAGTCAAAAACTAGTTTGTGAGCCAACTCATGACTGGGATGATATGGTTTATGAGAAAGACTTGGTTGTTTTGGCTTATGAAAGTAATCAAGCTCCCCCACATCATACTATTTCTATTCTAAGACTATAACATCACACCATTTCCATTTCAAGACTTTGTCTTTTAGCTCATGCAAGCAATCATGCTCCATACCGACCTATCATTACCATCTCAGGACTTTATCCTTTGGCTTGTGCAAACAATCATGTCCCCCAAGGCCCTACCATTATCCAACCACAACCCATTCCTCATCTAGAACCAATCTAAACCAAACCTCAACTGATCCAATCATTCAAAGACCAACCTGTGTTCAAAATTGGTATTTTCCAACTCATTAGAAACCAAGGCCAAGAGAACCAACCAATATGAGATGTTTCTGTTGAATCAACCATTTGTGATAATTCAACATATGATGAATTACCTATTGATCCTATACTAGTTGTCAAGGAGTCTCACTCTAATGAGCTAGTTTCTATGAGTCACTTCTTAATGATTATAACTACCTTTGGGTAAATCATTACCTTTACCATGTACCTATTTTTCAAGAGCCTCCTATTGAAAATCTAGTCTCTAAGGAGTTTTATCTTGACCTTTTTACCATCCTAGAGGATTCCCACTCTAACAAACCAATTTTTGTGGAGACCATTATGCCATCATAGGTCATTACTTATCCAAAACCAAATATTCAGGAAGACATCATTGTAATAGAGTACTCATCAAATGAAGAATTAGAGTTAGAGTCAAGTTTTATTCTTTAACCAACATCGGATTTACCATCATAATCTAAATCAACATCAATCTCAACATCAGATTTAGATTCCCTTGAACTAGAATTAGATTCAGAAGAATAATATGTTTGTGTCTATTACAACATTGGCTACGCATGCCTTGCAAATCAAGTTGAATAAATTTGTGATCTTTTTATGGTTTTTGAGGATGAGTACTTAATCTTCAACACAAGTTATCCTAGTATCTTCTATGAGGATTGTGTAGCCTCTCCCCATTCCATTACCATTCTATAGGCCATTACCATCAACCAAAATAGCCATATTATTGACATTCCATCTCTCATAAGTGTCAATTGGGACTAAAAAAATCATACTTTGTTGAGATACATCCATGTTGATATAACAATTGAAGAAGAGCAAGGAGGACAAGACAACATTCATATAGCAGAAGAACACTCTCCTAGTGAAACCTTTTTAGATGCACTAGGATATAATCAAATTCAAAACTCAGTATCTTCTACTAAAACTTCTTCAGAAGTGCTAAAAGAAAATCAATGTCAAAAATCAATATTCCTTAGTGAAACCTTCTTGGAGGTGCTATGGGACAATCAAGACAAATTTATTGGTGAAAACCTCTTTGAGGCACCAATAGTTGAGCACAAAATTTCTTCACTATTAGATGAAGACAAAATTAAAGATCAAATCAAAAGAGCTTCTTATTTATAGCCTAATTAGATGGTATCTACTCTCAAGATCAAACAACAACAAAAATAGGGTGGTCCTATTGAGATAATAATTCTTCATCCCTGCCATAACCAAAATTATGTTAAATCCAACATCAACAACATTACATGTGACTAAAAGTCTTGATCTTTAATTATTTCCCCACCATTACTCTTTCCATTATCATCAAACATTTAATTTCACAATCAAACCTACCATCCATTATTTGTCTTTATTTACCTCCCATGGTCACATTTTCCTTTATAGAGGCTATAAAGATGCCTTGTCTCAGTTTTTAAAGGAATCAAAATCAATGACTAATAAAGATTACAAAAGCATTCTTGACAACCAAATCTGCATCTACTTCTTGATAGAGAAATTATTCAGATGAGGTGTGGGATAAAAATTAACATGATTAAGTATTCTATTTGTATCATTTTTTATTAGGACATGCATCTCCCCATTAGCATGAACAATAGAATCAAAAACCATACCCAGGCCAAAAACATGTATGATATTGTTTCACATTGCCATACCATTACCATTGTTACATATCCATTTTCCATTTCAAATATTCCTACCATTCACCCCATAACTTGAGGGTAACCATCCTACCATTTTATCATATCTATCCAACCAATCATTATCCTTAACAAGAACATACCATCCTATCATTCCATTCCTATCTAAACCAAAGCCTATTTTTAGTCATCCTACTCAATCCTATTTTGATCTTAGTTACTTTGGTTATTCCCACACCTTTTGTAAGGGGATTACAATCATGTTTCAATAATAAATCAATTTTGTGTTTAAATGATAGTCTATAAAATTAGTGTGATAGTTGATTTGGCAATATATCTTTCATCTTATATCCACATTTGTTTATGTGAGCTTGATTATAACCACCTATGGGTTAATCAATGTCTCTCTAGTCTTGTTACTAATTATAACCACCTATGGGAAAATTAGTATCATTGACCTATACCATTATATCATAGTTATAACTACTATGAGTAAACTAGGGGCAACACTTGTTTACCATGCATTGCCACATCACCTTACCATCACTATTTTCATTTGACTAGCCATTTACCAGATTTGAGAACTTGTTGAGACATAGTTGGTTTTTCCTTGCCTTTTGGGTGGATGGAATTAATGTGACTTGAGGTCATTTTGGGACTATGTGGGTCATGCTCAATTCATGTTGAGGTCACCTTAGTCTCCCTTTCCATACGCTCTCACCATTTTGTGAGCAACCTAAGCCAAACAATCTCACCATTTTATAAGTAGGTATCTTGTCATTCTCTAACAAGTTAAGATACCTCAAAATGCCAAAAACATTCATAACATTTTAAAAATCTAAAAATATTTATCTTGTCTAAGCCTAGTCAGTTATCCTCGATTTGCCTTACTAGGGCATTGTCATTGTTAGGATGCTTTCTTTTACTTTTATTTTCAAGCTTTCTATTTGTTTATTTATTTTAGGTTATTTGTTTACTTTCAACACTATTTCATTGACTTAGTCTATATGTGTTCATTAGGTGATTCCTTATCCACATTATTCTTGAGTCTATCCATATTCATACGTCAACATTGTCATCATGGTTTTTATCATTGGTGCATTATTTTCATTTGGATATCAGATATTGGGAGTTAGTTCTTATGCATTTTTTAGCCAAGTCTTCATAGTGTTCTATCATGAAGCCTACCATCACATGCTACAACAAAAATTAGCTTCAAGAAAGTCTACAATCAATGGAGCCATAAAATTTTCTCCTTGGCACCTTGGCAAATTCTCCCATCCCACCATTGATCGAATCAACCCATTAACCATTCTAGTTGTATCATTACTAATAAGGATGAGCATCTCCTCATTAGCATGTATAATTGAACCTTTTCTATTGATCAATCTTATTCTTATATTCATATCTTCCATAATTTTGTGCTCGCTCATCTTTACTCTATATTCTAAGTTATATGCTTGAGTTATACTTGCTAATCAGCCCTAACTGGGGCACAATCATCTTTAGCCAATCTAGGTCATCGTGATGATTATAACCACTTATTAGCAAATCATTATTTTGACTTTTAATCCTGATTATAACTACCTTTGGGCAAATCAATATCCTTTTTACATCAATACATGCAATTATTTTATTGTTTGGATTAATCTCAACCACACTTTAATTCCACATTTCTTCTTGTTTCTTTTTTAGGGACCATCCATCAACATATATGATGGCCACTCCCTCAAGGGGGAATCATCATAGGCTTCCCAAACACCATTTAGATATTTATTCTTTAGTCATCATCTTATTTTTAGCATATGGGCCATCTCTCATTATTTGAGAAGACATTGTTTTACCTACAATTTTCAACATCTTCCCAAATAGGGGCAAACTATATACACCTAAATCTGGCCACCAATAACCTCTAACCAAGATTTTAACCAATTTCCACCTAAAATGCATGATTTGGCCTAAAAACACTAAAACACACTAAATGATGTGAAACTAACATATTTAAGTATCGATTTTGGCTATAGTATCATTAAATGGGGAAATGTAATTTGTGGGCTAGCTAACTTTGATAAGATCATTACGAGTCAAAATGCCTCTTTTACACTTGGGTACTTTGAATTACTCTTTCCCATCAAATCTCTTACATAAGATGAATCCTTTGTTATTTTATATTGTTAATATCTTAAATGTGAATATGGATCCAAAAAATATGGCATTACCTTCCAATTCTAATCCAGTTAAATTTTGGATCAATAACAGGGTGTTCTGATCAATTTGAGTAATTTATGCACAAAGTGCTCAATCATTTTTAGAGATAATTAATCCAATTTAGATCCTAATTAATAATTCCATGAAAACTTATTGAATACTTGTTTTTAGAAATTAATATTGAATATCTACATCTTTAGGTGACCTCATTTCTTGGAAAGACATCCCTAGGCCATAAATGCCACAAATATTAGGATTCATGCCTCCCATGCCTCATCAAATCACTCCATGCCTCTTAATTTCTCCTCTATCCCAAATATTGATGAGTCTATTTATCAATTTTAATTGCAAAAATTGGATTAATCCTTAGCCACACATCTCAATCTAAGATGGATGGTTCATGTTGATTATGATCAATCTCAAAAATCTATAAATAAAGAGGTCTTACCACAAGAATTTTAACACATGATTATGCAAATTTATAATGTATAATTGATAACAAATTTTCATGCAAAATAGTGTTACCATACCAAATTTATTCCAAGCCAAGCTAAGCCAAAGCCAATGGTGCCAAGGAGAAATAGAGGTAGCCAAGCTTCCATTGATGAGGACTTCATGAGCACAAATTGAGCAAGCCAATCAAATAATACTCTTAGAGCATAAAAGAAGGTAAGGAATGTGTGTTTTCTTGAATTTTAGTTGTGCTTTTTTCATTTGTCTTTCTTCACTAAGATCACCCTAGTAACTAGGCATGAAGATTTAGTTTAGTGTGTTTTTGATTTGATTTCATTCACTAACACAATAATAATATCCTCTTCTTAGTCAAATTCCTAGTTCACAAGAATGCCTTGGGTATAACTTATTTAATTCCTTTTCATATTATGTGGTTTGAAAGTGTGAATAAAATAAAAATTTATGTGACTAAATTGATAAATTAAACCTTCCTATTTAGTCTTTGTGTGCTACTCTATGCAAACAAAAATAAAAAATAAATATGAATTAATTACTATTAATATAAGTTAATTCCTTTGCTTGAAGAGTATAGGGTCAATTTAGTCAACTGAGTATGCAAACAATACATAATAGAATCAACTGTGTCAATTCTTTTTGTTGAAGCAAGGGATAAAGAAACATAGTTGAACAAGTCGATTGAGTCTCCTAGAAAAGAAGTAACTACATAACTAAGTTGATCCAGTCGACTCAAATCACTATAGGATTATAGTTTTATAGACTAAAAAATATGAAAAATAGGACTAAAATAAAGGAAAATAAATGACTAAGTTGGTGAGAATGAACACTTGATGATTTTTAAATATGTTCAATTTGTTGTTTTGATATTATGTTGTCTATATGAATATTTTTAACCTAATAACAAACTCGACTAGGTTGACTAAGTTTGAAAACCTATATGAAAATAAATTAACTGATTCAATTAGATCAATCTAGTTAACTATGGTTGGATATGGCCTACACAAATCAAAATAAAGTCAATCATATCAACTATGTTCTAGACCTATGCACAAAGTGTTAGACTGAGTCAATAGTTTTGATCTAGTGATGTATAAATTAAATAAATAATAAATGAAAGTGAGAAATAAAACCTTCAAAGGTTAGATTCATGTTGGGTTCATTAGAATATATGACAAGGGAAAGTGAATCTAATCTATAAATCAATCCTAGTTTGGAGAAGATAACTCACACTAGCCTTTTCGCTTATTTTTACAATTAGACAATCAGGGTCATGACCAATATGGATCTAATAGACCTAACTAAGTGGTATATTACCACATAATATCATTAGAGAGGTTTCAAAAGCCTCTATTTGAGCAATACTACAAAATAACACTAGCTAGGTCATATGGTTTATAATAGATTAAATGACAAAGTAAATTAAATCTAATTTAATGCTCATCAAATATTATGGCATAAATTGGGGATAATAAACATAAAAGTATACATGTAAATAAGAACTTTACTGTAGAAAATTTAGAGGTAATACTAATACATGGAGAGAGAAATGCATTCAAAAGCCATTATGTATGTTACTTCTATCTTCTAAAATAGAGGAATAAGAGTTAAGGATACTTACATTAAAGACAAACCCATCAAGGCTCAAACTCTCCCTTGGCCAATGGTGATTTACAAAAGGTTGTTTTGGTTCATAATCATCATAAAAATAGGTTAACTCTAGGTTATAAGACTTATCCTATTCATCCATGACATTTTCATAAGATAATATTCTTGTATCTAAGTATAAACCCTAAGAAATGACTCCTCAAGTAGAATGGTGAAAGAAGAGATTGTAAAGAAGCATAAATGAATGATTATATCTATCTCTCTATCATGAAAATGGTGAAAGGATGTGTTTATATAGTTGGATCTAACCCTAAATCCTTCCAAAGTTTTATTTTACATGGTTGGCTTAGTCGATCCATTTTTTTATAAAATAAATAAGTTAGGTCTCAAACTAAGTTAGTTGGGATAGCTTAGTCCCATAACGTGCTCACTTATAAGAATAGGGTCAGTCCATTTTATTATGTTCAATGGGTGAAAAAAAAGGTTTTGGCTTAGGTAGGGGCTGTTTGAGGTGGTGAATTACTTGGAGGAGTGTGTTAGTGAGGTGTCAAAGTTTAGTTAAACATATAGGAGAGGTTTGTGTTGGTTTTAAATGGTAGTACAAAAAAAAACAATCTTTTGAAGAACTAATGGTCTACCCACCCATTTTTTTATTTACCCTTTAAAGTTTGCTCTTAGATATATTGAGACTCAATGGGTTCTTATAAGAAAAAATGCATCAATAATTGATAATGTTTTAAAATATTATGTGTGAACACTCTTCAAACTCTTAACCTAGTATGTTTTCTAAAGCAAAAAAGGTGACTATGTTAATTGACTCTGGTAGTATACATAACTTTATCAATAATAAGTTGGAAACTCATTTGAACTATTTAATTTACCCAGATAGAGAATTTTAGGTCATGATTGTAGATGGTGAAACTATCAACTATTGTATAAAATTCCATATCATTAATATTTCTATGGGAGATTACTTGATAGACTACCCTATATTTTCTTTTCTCATGGGAAGAACTATCATTATTTTAGGAGTGAAATGGCTCACCACTTTGGTAAATATTGAGATGAATTTATAGTAACCATTAATGAGGTTTCATTAATAATGCAAGGCCTTTAAACTACATGGATTACGAGCTAAATATCCATAACTAGTTAGTTCCTATTAGATGATGGAGACTCTCAAAAAAGGTGTTGAGGGATTTATGGAATGCTTGTTTTCCATAAAAGTTCAATCAACCAAGGAGTATACATATTATTTACAAAGGGTTTTGGATAGCCATTCTATTATTTTTGGTGATATGCTAAAAGGATTTCCTCCAAGACTTGTGCATGATCATGCATCAAGCTCATTCTAATAAGTACAACACCCAATATTAAACCCTATAACTATCTGTATGCCTAGAAGAGTGAAATTGAAAAGATGGTAGAAAATTTGTTGGAGGTAGGAATCATTCAACACAGTCAAAGTGAATATTCCTCCCATGTGGTTATGGTGTAGAAGATGGATTACACTTATATAATGTGCCCAAACTATAGAGAAATCAACAAGTACATCATCAAAGATAAGTTTCATATTCAAATTATTGATGATTTTCTATATGAATTGCATGGTGTTGTTTGTATTTACCTAGTTATACCTTCACTCTGGCTATCATTAGATTCAAATATGTAATGAAGACATACCTAAATTAAATTTCATAACTCATGAAGGCAATTATGAATTTATGGTCATGACTTTTAGCTTCACAAACTCATCATCTACATTTTAAAAATTGATAAATATTTTTTTTAGGCCATTTTTGAGAAAGTTTATATTGGTGTTTTTTTATGATATCCTCATCTATAGTAAAAATTGGGAAGACCATTTGAAGCATGTGAAATAGGTACTTTCAGTTCTATAATAACATCAACTCTATGCCAAACATTACAAATGTGATTTTGGGGTCCAATAGGTGGATTACTTGGGTAATATTATTTCACATGAAGGAGTGAATTTTGATCCTTAAAAAATCCAATCGATCATGGAGTGATAGGTTCCAAAGACCCTCAATAACCATCGAGGATTTTTAGGTATAATTTGTTACTATCATAGTTTTTTTAATAAAATATGGTAGAATTATAGGCCCACTCACCTCTTTGTGGAAGAAATAATCCTTCCATTGGACTCATTTAGCTACCAAGGTAGTTGAACTATTAAAAATGGCTATGTGCATAACACTAGTTTTAGCTACTCATGTTTTTTTAACTTTTGTTTTGGAGTGTGATCATCGAGATATAGCATGGGAGTTGTACTCCTGTAAGAAAGTAAACCACTAAAATTTGAAATTCACCAACTAAAGGGAAAAAATAGATAGAATCCAATATATAAGAAAGATATTATTCTTATTTTGTATGCATTTAAGTAATGGAGACCTTACCTAATGCATCATCATTTTTAAGTAAACATTGATCATGATAACCTCATATATTTTATGAAACAACTATTATCATCTGAATAACAATATAAATGGGTGACTAAAGTTTTAGGATATGATTTTAAAATATTATATAAGAAAGGTAATGAGAATGTGGTGTTAGATACCCTCTCTTCATGGGATGGATTAGTTGAGGCATCACTATGCATCATACCATGTAGAAGTTAGATAGGATAGAGGAAGCAAGATTAGAATGTGAGAATGATAGTTATACCAAAGAATTAATTTATAAGCTATTACAATGTTATAAATAATCATAGAAATATACATTGAAAGGGAATGAATTATGGTATAAACATATATTATACCTCTATAAGCATTCTCTCCTAAAACATAAAATTATTCAAGAACTTCATGCCTCTCCACTTGGAGGTCACTTTGGATTTTTATAAACATATCACAAAATTAATCAAGATTTATTTTTGGAAGGAGTCAAGGGGGATGTCCAAAAATATGTTGTTGAATACATGGTATGTCAATAGAACAAAGGTGAGACTATTAATACCCTAGGTCTTTTCCAACATTTATCCATCCCTTTCTATCATTGGGAGGAGGTTTCCATGGATTTCATTATTGAATTAAAATTCTATCATGGTAGTTATGGATTGACTCATCAGGTATGCTAATTTTATTTCCTTATCACATCTATTTTTTTCTAATATAATAGCTTCTTATTATCTCAATATAGTTCAAAAATTACATGGTAGTCTAAAGATCATTATAAGTGACTAAGATCCCATATTTATTAGTAATTTGTTTTCTAAATTATTTGCATGTTTAGGCACCTAGTTGGATTATATCTCATCCTATCATCCTCAATCTGATGGATAAATAGAGGGAGTCAAAAAATACTTAGAAGGGTATCTTGATTATTTTGTTTCTAATAAATAAGACAAATGGGTTTGTTGGTTTCCACTTTCTAAATGGTGATATAACACTTCTTTTCACACTTCTTCCAAGATATCTCCCTTTGTGGAATTATATGGGTATCACTACCCATCCATCACTTCAACCTTGATACTACATCCCAATGTTGGAGCTATTGAGTAACACATTCACCATCAACAATAGGTATTAGTTAGTTTGTGAGAGAAATTAGGAATGTCACAAAATAGAATGAAGTAACAAGTAGATCAAAACTATAGTGAGAAGCATTTTGACATAGGTGATTATGTCTTCATGGATTTTTAGCCATTTAAATATACGTGTTTGAAGTAATATAAAAAGGATAACAAGTTGTCACCTAAGTATTATGGACCTTATCAAATCTTGTAGAAAATTGGTAGTGTGTATTATAAGCTAGAATTTCTCCCATCCACTTCTATACATCCAAAAATCCATGTATCTTACCTAAAAATGGTAATTAGAAACAAATTCTTGACTCATACTGAGTTATCTAAATTGTATGAATGATGAGTCATTCTAGATCTTGAAGAGATATTTCACATGCACACTAAGCAATTTAGTACTAGAGCTATTTAGGAGTATTTTATGAAATGGAATAATATGCATTTCAAAGATGCAACATGGGATGATGAAGTGATTTTGAATCCATAATCCTAATTTGATTCAATGTTGAGTACAATTTTATTCTAAATGGAAGGGGCATGATATACCAACCTATAGTGTCTCTAGGGATACATGTGTCCAACTTGTGTCTTACATACCTTTATATTATCTTATTGCATTTATCTATGTTTTTAGTATGGTCAACCTATGGAACAACCATATCTAAGTAGATTATATATAGGAGGTAGTGGTTAGCTTTTTATCATCATATTGGGAGTTCTATTACTATTGGATTGTTGTTGACCTTGCCTCCTTGAAGTGGCTTAGTAATAATATTCAAGTATTCTAGTCTTTCACCAATTATTATTGTTTTGGATCTCATTATGTTCTTAATTTTGTGATATATTATTCTATTGTGTGAATCATCTAAATAATTTCATTAAAAAATCATTGGTTTCAAGATTGAGATATTATAGTTTTATACACTTTACTTAATTATTTTACCTTGCATTTAATATGGTCTCTTATAAATAATTTATTATATTAATGGCTAAAATACATAAAAATGGCCATACAACAATCAAATTTATGACCTGATTTAGAGGAATAAACCCATGCCTTAACTATTATATAATATTATTACATTACAATTATATTATATGAAATATATTATTAAATAATATAATGTATAATTATATAAATATTATTATGCTAGTAGATGTTCACCTATCAGACCAATCTTTATGTTTTGTACATTATCAACAATCCACTTCAAATGTTGGAGGATGAATATGTTTGAATCACACTTTTTTTGGCATGTTGTGAAACCTTATTATCTTGCATCATAGGGATAGAATGTGGTTAGAGGTGACTTACTAGCTTGTGGTGATATGATGTCAGATACAAAAAATTGAATGGTCAATAAATTGGAACAACAACACATGTACCTTATCTACTATGTTGGAAAGCCTATTATGTGTATATATATGTTGGTGCATTAATCATTATTAAAATTAATTGTGATGAGTTTAAATTCATATTTAAGGATGTATAGGATCATTGGATGTGTAATTAACTCAAACTAATGGTGGCATTAACATCATGAAAAAAAAAAAAATTATATATGATCTCACAATATATGAGAGCAAGCTTGATATTGAGTTGAAAGAATGTTTGTTTGAGGATTTTAAATAGAAGAAATTTTTAGTTAAATTTTTTTAGTTTTAGAGAAGTAACTTCAAAGAAAACTATGTGGGAAAGTTGCAGTCAAGTATAGTATCAGTTGTAGGTAGGATATATCCTCTGAATAATGTAAATAATTACCTATTTTTCCATTTTAAAGTATTATTATTTGACAACATAAAATCATAGGATAATTTTAACCAAATCTTTGTTAATGTTCCAATTTTTTTCATTAGTAAACTTGATATGCAAAATTTATTAATTTTTTTAGGTATATAGTTTTAGGGAATGCATTTCATGGGAAACTACATGCGAAAGTTTAGATAAGATCTATCATTTGAAAAAACAAAAATAACTGGATGTGTTTGCATTATTTATCACATGATTATGCTGTTGATGACATGGAAATATCAAATTCATCTAAACAAATAAATATTGATTCTTTTTTAGTTGGTCATGGAAAGACAATGAACCCTCATTATTTTTATGGCTCAATACACATAGATTAGAGGTTGGGTATCCAACCATATCTAGGTGAGTTAAAAAAAAGTATTAAAATCATCCATTTTTTTAGTTTTATTATTGAATATATGGGTTATTTGTGTTTCATTATGACTATTTGATGGCATGGAATCATTGGCACCTTTCAGATATAAGAATTGTATCTTCAAAGAACAATGGTTTGAAAACATAACATGTGACCCCACTAGATGTAGGAATCAATGAATTGGTCTAGGGGATGGGCAAGGGGATTAAATACATGGTAGTACCACATAAAGTGTCACCATCAATAGATTTTTATGCATTAACCTTAGCATGTTTAATGATTTCATCTCTTTTAACATATAAAAATGCTTCAATAAATTCCTTATTAGTTTTAAGATGTTTGATTAGTTATTTTTTATATTATATTTTAATAATAATTTCCATTGATTATAAATGAAAATAAATAAGAAAATAGTAATGAAAAAAATAACATTTGAAAATTTACTATAGTAAAAAATTAGGGAAATCCTAAATCAAATTAGTGTTTGGATAAGGAGAAACAAAGATTAAGTTCACCAAATATTTAACCCCTAGGTTTTGAGTAGGGTAAGGGTCCAAATATAGAATATCTTAAACATAAGTATGAATAAAATTATTTTAGAGTAGGCCAATTAATTAAAAACTTAAATAAATCAATATTATAAATTAAAATAATGAGATATGCTAAATATATAAAGTACCTATCAAAATGATATTTTGCTAATTATAATACAAATAATTAATGATATGTAGTTGGTCTTCTAATGGGTAGGCTGATCTGAAGTGTAGAGAGGTAAGAATAGGCAAGATTAGGATCAAGTTTTAGTTTTTTATTTTTGGAAATAATATTTATGGAGCGACAGACACTATCATAAACATATGGACACTAGCATCGATGTTTATATCTATATTGTGATGCTATTATTATGTATAAATATTTATTAGATCATGATGTGACAAGTTAAGATCTTTTAGTTTTTTGTCACCATTTTATTAATGTATTCCTATATGGTGTATGGGATGTATATGTCTACTTATTGATCAAACTCTATATCTTCACCCTTAGGTCATGCAAGCTTAAAAAAATGGGTTAGTAGACTCATAGTGTCAGGATGGCCTCAAATACCCATTTATCAATGAGCACTATCTACAAAGCTACTAATCCAAGGAGGGCCTCAGACTTATTTAGTTCTCCCATATGTGTGGGAATGTGTGTGTACAAGAGTGTAATATCGTATATGTAGATTCATATAGTGATTTAGATTATAACTTAACAAATACCAGACTTGGGATGATCTTTGAATTCTTTAGACCTTTTGTATGATAGCTCTTATGAATGCTATAGAAATAGTGATGAACAGGGTAGGGGAACCAATTATGTGATTGATTTAATGAGCCTTGGTATGTGCTTACTTAGCATTTTATTGAAGAATAATGATAAGGCTTAGAATTATATGTATACCACATATTTTTAAAATAACTCACAGTAAATTTTGATAATACAAATACATCATCCCATATGTTTCAAAACATTTTCAATTTAAATGACTTTTGAGGTCCAAACACTAGATAATAAATATAGACACTAACATCAATGTTAGTATCCCTTTATGGATAGTAGTGTCTAGAAGGATAGAAAACTACTAAGGATATGTAACTAATAGTGAAGGATGGATGTCAGGTTTTAAATGTTATGTAGTGTAAATGTGGTGTGGGTCATTAGAATGATAGGGTAAGATTATAAAATAAATAGTTAAGCATAATGAGAAGTTGAACAGAAACCTTTTTCAATATTAATATATAAAATCAAAGGGTAAATCCCTAATTGGTATTTATTAAATATAAAATCTACTGAGATGTATGAATTAAGTTTTAGTATCTACATCGTGTAATAAGATTTGTATGCTTCTTAAAATATATTCAAGAGAGTTGAGTAGGTGCCTTCTTCAGAAGGTCATAATTGATAAATCTACAAGTATCTCTACTGGGTATGGGTGTTCTTTAAAAACTAAAAAGTTTCTTTGCACCATCCAAAAATATGATATCTTGTGCATACATAATAGTAGGCACCAAGACAAAGAAATTAATAATTGTGCTAGGGGACTATGCATAAAATTTAGTTTGGGGTGGTGGTTTTAAAAAATGAAGAAAGATGTTATCTAGCTAAATTTATCAAGGATAAGAAATGAGTAAGTGTGTGTAGATGGATCCAAATAAATGATCAACGTGTATAAAGGAGTGGCAACAAGACATGTAGGGCATGTGTAAAAGGGAGATAACATGGTTTTTTTGTATATAGACCAAGTTAAGGGTACAACATGAAGTGACAGGTGTTGATCTTGAATAAAAATGGTACAAAATGAGATATCTATTGAAACAAAGTGGCATTTGGTGATGAAAATACCAAAGGATAAAGGATGTAAGATCTAAGAGGTCGATCCACATTAACTAATTTTAGATGAAAACAAAATGAGTTTAAGCATGGCTTAGGCCATGTTAACTATTATAATTTCAAATCCGATGCTTGAATAAGCTAGGATACAAAATAAAAAGTGGAATAAATAAATGGAAAATTTGATGAAATGATAGTTTCTAGCCTATAAATTGAATTAGTAAGTGACACCTTCACACCTATAAATTTGTGTCTATAGCCTAGGGTAGAGATTACCAACATAAAAAATGATGTTGAAAGAGATTGCTACTGGGAGAAGGATAATGTTGTAGGATGAAGGGTAGAGAAGGTTATGACATAACATTATGAGAAGTCGAGAGGATTTGAGGGAGGATGAGGAAATAGGTTGAAGAGTCAAGCTTTGAATACTATAAGTAAGAAATCTTAGAGATGAGAATATGGATGCCCCAAACTTGTTTCTTTATATGTGGGATATTTAAATAAGAAATGATGTGAAATTTTGAATCACATTATCTTAAAATATCCTAAGAAGATGAAGGACTTACAAGCAACAAGAAAAATATTAAGAAGATAATTGACTGAATGGAATATTCATGCTAGATATGACTCAGATATGAGTTGGTGACCTCCATCAAGAGAAGATGGGTAGAAGGTGGGAATCATGTGAGAAGATGCAATCATCTTAGGAAGATTCATGTATGAAGCTGACCTAAAGAAGAGCATGAAATGGTTAAATTTTTTCAAGCATAGTTTTTCATGAATGGAAATAGGTAGCTTTGTGAGCCAAGGAGGTGCATAAAGAAAATTTTCACCAAGAGGATTACATGGCTTCGAGGAGAAAATAAAATGGAAATGAAATAAGAAGAAGAATTAAGACTTTGCACTACTATCTTGATTAGTGTTTTTTTAGACTTTCCTATAACTAAGGAGAAGTCCCTAGGGGAGGGTTGAATCATAACAAGCTAAGCTAGCACCCTAACTAGATGGTTGGATCCATCTAAAAAAATCCCTCGCTCTTCAAGGGTACTCTAGGTGTGTACTACAAGGGAGTGGCATGCATGTAATATAAAATAAGTGGGTTAATTCTATAAAACCAACCTACAATAGTGTGGGTTGACTTTGAACCATTAGGAGAGTACATGGGGAGAATTTGACCTAAAAATGATGGAAGAAGCTGTCTGGTTATAGATGCCCTTGCAAATTGGTCCATAGAGGAAGGTTTCTATGAAAATAATTTGAAGAAGTAGGGAATAGGATAAGGTTAGGTATCCCTTATGAAGAAGCTAAAAAGTGAACCTAAGAAATCAATCGATAGTTTAACACTAAAGGAAGTGAGACATTCATAATCTAGAAGGCATATTTATATGCTTTATATGAATAAATCACTAGGTATAAGGGATTTAGATGATGTAGATATATCAAAATAAATCTAGTAGATCAAATGGAAAGGTAGGAAAAGTGAAAGTCAAAATGTGTTGACCCATAAACCATAGTAGAAGATGTGGGGAAAACAATGAGAGTTATGACTTACAAAATATCTCAATAAACAATTACGAAGTGATGGCAAAAAATGACAAGCTAGTTGGCCTTGGTCCAAATTGGAATTATAATGGAGAAGGGTGTGAAATGCATTAACTATTAGTCATTACAATTTCACCATCATGCAAAATATAACCACTGGAAGTGAGTAAAATGAAAGGGCACCCAAGTATTGTAATTAGGAAAAATAAGCTTAAGGGAGTAGTAAGTAGTGTTATTACTAAGCAAGAAAAGGGAGAAATAACTAGAAAAACTACCATTAGAATGTAATTATATGGATAGAACTAGCTTTTAGAGAGGCAATGTCAAAGCACTTATCATGCTAACTATAATAATAAGTACTCATCTATAGGTGAACTTGATGTTTAATGTAGAAATTATTGTTTAATTTATAATTTATGTTATGGTTGTGTAATCATATATGTGATCTTTCCTTATAATATCTTATCATGTTCATAAGACTCTATGTAAGACTAATTTTTTAGATTTTAGTGATGTGAAAAATGAAATGATTAACATAACTAAGTATGTCAGAGTAAACAATCCATTGCACATGTTCACAATATAGATGAACTCCATTGGAACCTGATGTGATTATGCTACTTGAAAGCTGATGCAATCACATGAGGTATTCAAGTTTCAATAACTATTTATGCACATAAATCCATTTGATGACCTTAAGAGGCCATGATGGTGACAAATGTAACCATCTAAAAGAAACACATAAGGTTTTATTTTGTCGATTCTTTAATCCAAGATCATTTTACATGGACATATCAAATTATTAAAAGTGACTAGGGGAAAGGTCCCAATAGTAGTGCACCTTAACTTTGGATAATGAATAAAGATGTCATAACATCATAATAGACTCCAAAAAATTTAGCCATTTTAATATGTCATCTTAAGTACTTATAATTAATGTTTCAATATCTAACTCATTATATTTTTTATCATATAACCAATTTTATCATAAGAGGTCATCAAATGCATTTTTTAAACCTATGACCAAAACTTAGCTTTTGGATTATGCGTAACCATGCATTATAGTATCAATACTTGATTCTTATTTGTCAAGATGTGATTGATTACTTTTAATTTTATAGAGTAAATGTTGAAAAAATATTAGTTACTACATGCACACTAATGGTACATTTTAATAGCTATACACGCCAATATATTCTATCAATGGCGTACATCTGAACAAAAACCATATTCCACCATTAATAGGTACACCATTATTGGGACCTTTACCCTAAATATATGAAAAAGTCATGATTTATCTACATGTTAAACATCATGTGTCCATGCCTAAGAGAATTATCTTAGGTGAATAAATAGAGGGAACATATATTTTGATTGATGTACATAGTAGAGATAAAAGTCTAGTTAGAGAGTAAAATCAAGAGGGTAAACAAGCTATTTATTGGGGTAGAAGAGGCCAAAATGACACTCAGTCTGGTCCACAATTTTGGTCCCTAACTTTAACAACACATGTTTGATTATATTATCATTTTAATTTTGTCCATTCGCTTAAAGTAATCACTTCTTCTGTGGGGAGTCCATTATCTTCCATCATCCCATTGTTCACTCCCACTTTTAAAGCAGGGAATGATTGGCAGAGAATGAAACCAGATAGAATCACCATAATTAACCACACATGTTTGATTAGATTATTGTTGTAATGTTAAGCATTATAATTTTGACCATATGATTAAAGTAATCACTTATTCTACATGGGGCACATTATCTACCATGAACGCATTGTTCACTCCCACTTTCAAAGGGGGGAATGATTGGCAGAGAATGAAACTGGATAGAATCACCACAGTTTTCATAGTAGAGGTATAGGAATATGAATATGGATATAATAATTCACCCATGTCACACTCTATCATCTATGAATAAAATATTTTTTAATATAACTTAATTAATGGTAATTATCATCTAGAATATCATTGAAAATAATTGTATTATGATAATAAAGATATTATTGACACATGAAACACCCAAAAATGTGAATTTATTTTAAAATCAATATTTTTAAAAAATTTACAATTCTAAAAATAATTACATGAAACCTTTTCAACTCTATCAAACTTAATGCTTAGTTATATAAACCAACCTTAAAAACTAGAATAGAAAAGCTAGAGCCTACATAGCTAACATTGTTTCTATTTATTTCTACTCCCCCAACTTGAAATATATACAAGAGTAAGTCCATAAATTTAGACCCATCCCTAAATACAGGAAAAAAAAAGAGAACCAAAATTTGTTTCATGCTAGTAGCAGCTAACTAATGGGGAGTAGATAATAACATTTTGTCTCAACAACTACAATCAACTTGCCTATATTTTGGCAAGGTGCAATAAAAAAGTTCAAATAGTTTTATTTGAAAATAATGGAAAGATGAATTTGTCATTGAACAACTCATATCCCATGTATCAGACTCACATCAATTAGTGTAGTTATTAATCCCATAATCAAAGTCCATTCACCAATCTATATCATTAAACTCACCTCAAAAGAAATGATTGATTCTTATTTAGAGAGTATATAGTTTGAATCACTATCTAAACATTACATGGCCTTGAGACTATTTGGCTTCTATATAAATCATAGTATTATAGTCAATTCCATCCATTCATTTACTTTAATAAGATATTAAGTAACATGGGTAATTTAAGTGGTTATTTATAATCATTTGGTTATAAGTAAAATTTAGTTGTTTTGAAAATAGTTAATAATGTGAAAATACACATTGATAGATAAATCTAAATTTTACACATTTATTATATGTTTTCTTCTAATTACCCAATAAAATACATTATAATTATTTTGGAACATAATTTCATCATATATGATATCTATATTCAATCGAATAAAACTTGAAATTTATGTAATTTAATCCCTAATCCATTCCATTAAATCTTTCAGTGAATACCTATAACTATTGAGGCACAATAATTTATTACTTATATTATCATATCATTAAAATTTGATTTTTAGGATTTGAGTCAACTTATGTAGAGAAAATGAAAAAATACTAAAAGATTATAGTTTAATAATTTTGTGTTCTATTAAATTACAAAAAGGGAAAGGGATAAGATTAGATTTAATTCTCATAAAAATGTGACATAACATAAATATTTTATGCAATATATTTTTGTCCTGTGTGAGTGACTAAAATTCCAAAGTATGAGATATTAGTAATGATTCTTTTACGTTCTATGGTCATGTCAATAGGGATTCATAGAATATTTTTTTAAAAAGTGATTAATTTTTTAAATAAAAGGCAATGCTAGCTATTTGTGTGGTGAATATTTGTTTAGATAGAATTAAATATACACATTATGATATAGATAACAAATGTTAGTTATATATAAATTATTAGAGAACAAATTAAACTATATAAAATCATTAAAGAGGTAGAATCTTTGATCGTGGTCTATACATAATGATGGTATCTTGATCAACAACTTCATTAATTTATGAATAGGTTAATTTGATTTTATAGCTTTATAATGTCTTTGAGTACTACAAACCTAGAAAACTTGATTCCACTTTCATCAAAAATGGGTTCAAAATATACATAGTGAATAGAATCAATGTTTTTTTACTGATGAGGGCTCTGATAAGAGTCCAAGATAATCATCCACATTAGTGTTTTAGAGTTGTAATCTATGAATTTTTCATCATCAACTTTGATTTTTCATCCATTTTCTCAATCTCTATAACAACAAAGTTAATTTTACTTGAGGGATAGCCTTTATCATCCTCTGTGCAATACATAACTTGTGGTTACCCATCTCAAAGAATTCTTTATTATAGTGGTGGTAAGAAGGTATAGTGGATACCCAAACTAAATATGAATATCATTATTTTAATAACTATGATGAAGTTTGTTAAGGAGAAACTAGAATTTAATTAAATATTAAATGGTATAAAGTATATTCTAGTAATAATGCCTACCCCATTAAGTTTCATGTGAGATTTAAATCATCAAATGTTACAAATATGAAAGTAACTAAGAGTTTATTTAAGGAATTACAATGTCTGAGATAGTATACCCATATTCCCCACCCATTATTAGCAAATGCATAACTATACAATATGTATCCATTTGATTAATCACTTTTTCATTGAACCACACAATAATGTCTAAAACCTATAATTCTTCCAAAAAGTTGATGTTCATATGATACAAACCAAATATTTTATTACAATTCATGTATAAATTTGATAACAATTTACATAAAAAATCCTAGAAGTGTTGTAATCTATTCTATTCATAATCAAAATAGAGAACCAATGATTTATACAATTCTAAACCTAATAAAAAAAATGAAAAGTATATCAATGATATAATCTAGAGCCACAATTCATTTATAGTTTTACAACTACATAGATGGTGATTGACCAAATCTTGGATACAACACTAAAGATTCACTTCATATTTTAGAAAAAGAAAGAATATAATATACTCCTAAGGTGTGTTAAAAATATATTAAAATACATATAAATTCAAATTACATCTTGAATAGCAAATAAATTTTAGTCACACATTAGCTTTCTTCTTGATTCAAGTAGTAAAAATCACTAAATGATGTGAACAGAAACATCCACATAAATTTAGGTTTGTTATAATAATGGAATAAAATTAATAATATTCCATAGCACTTATTTTATCAAAAACTATTATATTATGCACCATATCATCCCAAGTTACAATCTCACTTGTGCATTAACTAGGAGAACCAATAACATGAATGCTTAAATTTTCATGGCACATATTATCCAGAAATGGCACCATGCACTTTTTAATTTTTGTCGCCAATAATTAGAACTTTCATAGGTGGTTCCATAGACCTTTATTTTGATGCAATCTTGTAATATTTCCTCAAGATGATTTGGAGAGAAACTTTCACCATATATAAGCTACCATGTGGTAGTAAACAAGCTTAGCAGGTCTACAATTACAAGCTAAAAATCCTTCACTTAAGCAATCATTAATCTATCATGGAACTAATTTCTAAGAGTGAATATTCTTTAACTAATTTAATAGAATGGATTGAATAACCCAACTATCTAAAAAATAATTTATTATTTTTATAATTGAACTTTAATAGTCTAACCTAAAATATATATTGAATTATTTAGACCAAGAAACTCAAGGAAATATTTTTAGGTTTTGTAATAGGGAAATGTCAATCTTTTGATAACCAATGAGCCAAGAAAAAAAATCCACAAATAATAAATATATGAATAAAATATATTGTGATATAATTTCGTTCATGGTAATCATCATCTAGAATATCACTGAGAATAATTGTATTATGATAACAAATATATGACTGGCACTTAAATCAATGTCTTTTTTTAAGATTTATAATTCTAAAATTAATTACAAGAAGTGTTTTCAAATCTATAAAATTTAATTCTTGTTTCTATAGACTAACCTTAAAAACTAGAATAGGAAAGCTAGAGCCTACATGACTAAAATTGTTTCTATTTCTTTCTAATCCCCCAACTCGAGATCTATATAAGAGTAAGTCCATGAATTTAGACCCATCCCTAAATATAGGGAAATAAGAGAACCAAAATTGATTTCATGCTAGTATCAGCTAACTAATGGGGAGTATACAACAATATTTTATCTCAATAATTACAATCAACTTGCTAATATTTTGTAGGGGTACAATAAAAATGTTTGAATGGTTTTATTTAAAAATAATGGCAAGATGACTTTGATTGAACAACTCATATCCCATATATCAAACTTACATATGTCAGTGTAGTTATTAATACTATAAGCAAAGGCCATTTATTAATCTATATCATCAAATGCACCTCAAAAGAAATTATTGGTTCTTATTTAGAGTGTATTCAATTTGAATCACTTTCTAAACATTACATGGCCTTAGAGACTATTTGGATTCTATATAAATTGTAGAAGTATAGTTAATTCCATCTATTCATTTAATTTAACAAGATATTAAGTAACATGGGTAATTTTAGTGGTTATTTATAGTCATTAGTCATTGTCTATAAATAGAATCTGGTCGCTTTGAAAATATTTAATTGTGTGAAAATATGCATTGGTCTATAAGTCCAAATTTTATACAATTTATTATATTTGTGCTTATAATTGCCCTATAATATATATTATAACCTATTTTGGGACATGATTTCACCATACTTAATATTCATATATGGATCTAATTCATCTTAAAATTATAAGAGAAATGTATTAGTTATTTTGAATCAACAGTTATAGTCATGTGTGTATCTGTGTGTATACACACACACATACATATATGTGTATGTATGTATGTATGTATGAAATAATTTTAAATTATTTTTCAATGACATGTTTCATGTTGGACATTTTGGGTTATAAATTCAAAATTTCTTGTGAAGAAGCATCGTGTTAGGGTTTTATAGGATTAGACATCACGGTGGTTAATAAGTTATTAAAATTAGGGAGTTTAAAATCAACCTCAAGGTGTCTTATTTAACCAAAATTAAGGTGAGTTTTACCAAAATTTAGATGGATGGAATGGTTGAAACCAAGAGGGAAGTTATAATCGAGGTAGTGGATTTAATCAAGCTAGAGTGCTTAATCAAGGTGGAGTAACTATTGACCTAATTTGGTCTACATACTAAAACGTTGCTAATCCAAAAGTCTAGTGGAGAGATTAGGATCCTAATTAAAGAGTGAACAAATGACATGATGAGTAGATAGACTTCCATTGGAGATCATATATATTTTGAAAATCTTTTGAAACACTTTAAGCAAGCTCAAAGTATGATCTAATTGATATTCAAGGGACAGGTCTACAATTATAAGTGAAGGGTTCAAGCAGGTTTCATGGTGTCTAAAGCATACAAGAACATGGAAAAGGTTGTACAACCCTTAAAATATCATCATAACTTTGAAATATTGAGAAAAATATGGACTTTTTACATTTAAATAACTAGACCCTCACTAGGACTTCATAGATAAATGAATATACCAGCTAACTTATGCATTTTATAAATGCACCTTAGAGAGATGCGTGAAATAAAATAATATAGTGCCATAGATTCCTTCACACCAAGATCATCCTCTAAAATTTTAATGTTTGTGAAAATTTTTAGCACAAGTTATGAGCATTCAAAGTTAAACTTGTAGAATGAGACGTTTGTGAAAATGTCAACATCAAGATACAATAAAAAAACTTCTGAGTCTAAAAAGTGAAGGTTTCACAAATGGCATTGATGGTGGTGAGAACATATTTTATGGTCACATGGACATAAAACTTAAGACATAGTAAGAGAACCATTGGAGCCTAAATTTTATGGTCATACAAATGTCAAATATGGTCACATGGACATAAAATGTAGGGAGTACGAATGTCAAATTTGAGTTCGTAAAGTAGCCATTTGATTTAAAATAAAGGGTCCTAGTAGATCTAATGGTCAACATTTGATCATGCATCTTGATCCAATGGTACGTGATCAAGCAATATGCCAAAGGATCTTAGTTGGCAATAAATCAGGGACTCATATGCATTTATACATTTTGATCTAATGATGTGAACAAAGTCAATAAGTTAGTGTATCTATGAAACCAAATAGAATAAAGATAGTTGGGCATAATGTAAATGGTCTGAGTTGGAAATCAATAACCAATGAACAAAGAGAAAATCCAAAGAGATTCCATTGAAGGTTGATGAACTAGTTCTTTGACCTAGGCGATCAAAATATTAAGGATCCATATCACCATTATAGATCGATCAATAAAAAACATATTCATACAAGCAAGATGCTTAAGGACAAGGCTTTGTCACCATTAAAGTTTAAATAGGACCTCTAGTGAATAACTTAGAACTTTTTGACTCTCTTGTAGAGTCATTCTACTGACATGTTCATTTATTTTAAATAGAGGATCCTCATGTACAATAACTTCTTAGCTCTCATAGGGTTATGGATGAAGAATAGGTCTTTCATACCAAATACAGAGATTGAAGATAGACTAGTAGTGTTGAAATTAAGTTCAACTAGTTTTCAAATTTTCATCGATATTATGACTCTGTAAAAACCAATAACTAGATTGGTTTTCACTTATAATGGACCCATGTTTGATTTAGACCAAATATAGATGTAAACGTGATCATAGAGAGTTGTCTCTTCTATCAACATGGTCACATTTTTTATAAGTAGATACCTATGGCCACCTAAAGCATATGTGGCATAATTTTATCAATTTAAAGAGATGGTCTTCATCAACATATCAGATAGAGAATGATAGGATTTCGAAGAAGGATATTTCATGGTTACATAAGGATAGTAGGAATTTTATTTTTTTACATAATTTGTTCCTTTTTAATAAGGTCATGAGTAAGCATCCTTGAATTGGTGCTAATACATGTCATAGTTCCCTCTCTCTCTTCCTTTTTCTATATATGTTCCATCTTCTTCCACATTTTGGCTCTCGAAAATCTCTCTGAAAGTTTTTAGAAATAAATCTTTGATAATTTTAGAGAAATACACTCTTAAGCTTTAGGTTGCTTAATCTATGTGAAAATTTATATTGTGACACCTTTTGATGCAATAAAGATTGGATTCCATCATTTTTCAAGCTAGATTGAAGTGTGTTCTTTGAATTCATATATTAAGTTAAGTGAATATATTTTCCTTGTTTATGTCTAAGTTTTCTCACCTTCATGAAGTGCTTGGTATTTCTCACAAGTCATTATAAATTCAATTTATAGTTTTTTTTTTAACCCAAAAGTGTATATCTTCCTTCTCATACTAGTTTAATAATTGATTCATGCCTTATTATGAAATACTCATGTGGGACTGATCTTCTTTGGTATTTAATATATCTTATGTGTCTTGTGCAAAGTATAAGTGTTCTAATTACTGGTGCATCATCCCATTTTTACATGCTTTCATATATTGTCGTATCTCTCTATCTCTTTTCCAAGCAAGTGTTAGATTAGGTCTAGTTTAGGGGATAGATCTAGAAGGAATTTGTCTTTCTCTATAGGTCTGATCCATTATTAGGATACCTATAGCCTAAGATCAGTCCCATGTTGGACTAGATTTAAGTAAAAAGATCTGAACAATCTCCTACTCAACTAGGGTATAAATATAGAACTCCAATAGTTTTGGCACACTCGATGGGACACATTACAATTATTTTCAATGAAATTATTATTGTAGTAGTATTATTCATGAGAATTTGGTGATCCCAAGCTCAAACAATTATGTTTGAAAGTCCAGGTAGTTTCCAAGTAAGTTTATTTTTTGCATTATTTTGATGTTATTTTCATGGTTGTATATGAAAAAAAAATCCCTATGCAATACCTACTTATTAACCTTATCATGGATCATATCATCTTGTGATTATGCATATGAGCCTTATTATGAGCTTAATCAGCCTGACCAAGAGTTATATCAAAGTTATGATGAGCCTTATCAAGTTTCCCATGATCCTTATTATCAAGAGCATAACTCTTACCTTCCTTATGAACCATATCAATATCATGACTAGATTTCACCTTTACCATATGGATATGATGTTTCACATGAGAAACCTTGTCTCTAATAAAGGATGGAGGATATAGATCTTAAAATTCTAACATATGTAAAAAAATTATGTTTAGATTCCCAGTATGAGGAAGTGAATGGTCTATTTCTAAATGTGTCTAATGATCTAGAGGAGAGGCATGAGTTTTTTACCTTTGTATTATATAATATAAAGGCTTTGGAGACGTATAAAATTGATTTGGATTAGTTGTCTCAAGAACCCTCTTGTATTCCTTACAAGTCTTTTTGTGCTCCTTATTCTCATGAAGTTCTTAACCATACCCAATGTGAACCAATTGAGCTTCTTAGTTGGATTCAAGAGCCTATTCAAGAAGCTATTCATATGCCTATTAAGGAGACTAAACTTTCTTATATTCTCCCTTCTTCACCACTCATACCTCAAATTCAATCTGTCTATTATAATAACAAGATTTAAAACTTTGATGAGGTAATGGCCAAGTAGGAGTAGAATATAGAGGTCCTTATAATTTTTTCCTTCCCTCCTCTTCAAAACTTCATAAATGATTCCATTATCCTCAAGATCACAAAATTTATTCATGATAAAACTTCCATGCTTCATATTCCCTCTCAAACCAAAAAAATTCATCACCCTCTCACCATTTACCTTCTTCAAAAGAAGCTTTTTCTATGGAAGATAGTTAAAGAAGTTGTAAATGCAAGTCAAGTTATTGGAGAATGTGAAGAAGATGCTTCAAGTTTGTATGGCCAAGATATCCTCATTGATACTTCACTTGAGGTACAAGTCAAAAATGAGGTTGTAGCTAATCTTGAGTAAGTTAACTCAAGTATACAGGAGAAGGATACTCTTGTTGTGGAAGAACTCTATGAGAAATTAGTACAAGTCAAAGTCATAAATGAGTTTAAGATGTCTCTACTTGAGCAAGATGAAGGAACCATTCAAGATAATCCTATTCAAGTTGATCAAAATAAGGAAGAAAAGATTATTAGTATCTATACCTTGAATCTCTACAAGAGATTAAAGAGGTTTTTAGGGATAGGTTTCCCATTAAAGGATAGGTTTATGAAAGTTTTGATCAAGAGTCACTCATTCAAGATCATGATGCAGATTGGGTTGACTATTCAAATCTTATTGAAGAGGTTGATGAAATTGAAGAAAATGGAAAGAAAGATAAGGTCACTCAAGGATAATGCATAGATGAGGTACCACTTGACAAGGTTGTGGTTGACAAGCATTGTGAGAAAGTTATGAAAGTATTAGATGACTTTATCTTTGTTAGTGACTTGTTTTCTATTGATGACTCATTTGAGTAGATGTTGAGAGAGTTGGTAAGAAAGAAGAGTCCCTCATTAAAGGTTATGTTCATTAAATACCCTACTTTACAATTTGTATCATCCCTTAGAATGAGTGAGTCCAAAATTTCCCTTTTGATCTAGGTGGATCATGTTTTCTCTTGGTTAGTTAGACTAGTTTACTTCTATTTTATCCCAAATAAGTGATTTGTTGCAGAGTTCTTTAATAAGTTAGTTTCCTTTGCTCTTTTAAGATAATTTCCCTTTCAAGTTTGTTTCATTCCCAATTTATTGGAATTATATGTTTTTCAATACAAAATGATACCTTTCAGTCATGTAAATGGTTTATATATCATGTAAATGATCTAAGAGTCATAGAGATGGTTTGAGTTCTCACGCATGATAGGAATGTTGCCCAGCCAAGTTAACAAAGATGTTGACCAAATTTGGTATACATACCAAAATGTGCCTAATCTAAGATTCCAATGGAAGCATTAGGATCCTAATTTAAGACTGACCCAATTTCATGAGGAGTAGACAGACCTCAAATGGAGATCATATAGATTTTGCAAATCTTTTTAAATGCTTTAAGCAAGCTCAAAGTGTGATCTAATTGATCTTCAAGGGATAGGTATACAATTGAAAATGAAGGTTCCAAATAAGATTCATGGTGTATGAAGCATTTAAGATAATGGACCAAGTTTCACAAGCCTTATACGATCATCATAGCCTTGACATATTGATCAAAAATGGATTGTGCAAGGTTCAAGAACTAGACCATCACTAGGACATCACAAAGAAATGAATGGACTAGATAACTAATGTATTTTATAAATACAACTCAAGCATTTGTATAAACTAAAATAATATAACTCTATGGAGTCCTTCATGGCAAGATCATATTCTAAAAGTTTCATGTTTGCACGAGTTTTCTATCTCAAGTTATGAGTACTTAAAATTGAACCTGTAGAATGGAACATTTGTGCAAACATCAACATCAAGCTACAACAAAAAACCATCTGAGTCTAAAAAGTGACAATTATGCAAACATCATTGAAGATCATGTGAACGTATTTTATGGTTGTGTAGACATCAAACTTAAGACATAGTAAGAAAACCATTGGAGCCTAAATTTGATGATTACATAGACGTCAAATATGGTCACATAGACATCAAATGATGGGAGCATGGATGCCAAATTTGAGCATAAAGTTTCCATTTGATTTCAGAAAAAGGGTCCTAATATATCTAATAGTTAAAGTTTGATCATGCATATTGATCCAATGATATGTGATGAAGTCAATATGTCAAAGGATCCTAGCTGTTAGGAAATCAAGGACTCATATGCATTCATACATTTTGATCTAATAGTGCAAGTAGCATCAATAAGTTAGCATATCTATGAAACCAATTAGAATAAAGATAGTTGGGCATAATGTAAATGGCCTGATTTGGTAATCAACAATTAATGAACAAAGGGCTAAAGAGATTCCATTGAAGGTCGATGAACTAGTTCTTTAACCCAGGAAAACAAAATATTAAGGATCTATATCACCATTAGAGTTTGATCAATAATAAACATATTCATACAAGTAAGAGGGTTAAGGATAATTCTATGTCACCATTGAAGTTTAAATAAGACCTCTAGTTGATAACCTGTAACTTGTCAACTCTATTGTAGAGTCATTCAATTGACATGCTCATTTTTTTTAGATAAAGGATCCTCATGTACAATAAATTCTCATCTCTCATAGGGTTTTGGATGAAGAACAGGTCTTTTAGACCAAATAAAGAGATCAAATATAGACTAGTAGTGTTGAAATCAAGGCCAAGCAATTTGTAGGTTTTCACAGATATTGTGACTATGTGAAAACTAATAACTAGATTATTTTTCACCTATAATGGACCCATGTTCAAAATGGATCAAATATAGATGTAAACATAATCATAAAGAGTTTTCTCTTCTATCAACATGATCACATTTTTGATAAGTAAATACCTATGGCCACTCAAAGCATATGTGGAATAGTTATGTCAATTTCAAGACATGGTCTTCATCAGTAGATTAGATAGATAATAACATGGAGTTCCAAGAAGGAGACCTAGTAGGTGGATAAGGATAGTGGGATTTTAATTCTTATATAGAATTCATTCCT